>OY856413.1:176687500-176845000 GCA_963693085.1 Alisma plantago-aquatica
CATCCCTAATCTGCTATTGATGGTGTCCGCCATTGTGGTTGCAATCAGATACCATCCAACTGAGTAAACCAACAAATAACATTTTCTACTTCCCCCCTCAATTGTCATCCCACTATCATTGTTTGTGTGATTGACCTTGTTATCCAATGTTGTCAACTAACTTAGCTCCATGACCTTTCACTTTATAACTCTTTGTTGTAATCATAGTTTAACATGTCGATTTTGACATCTTTGTTGATGGCCAAGAAACACATTTACAGAAATTTCGACCGGAATTTTGATATTTCCGCTTATTTCTACACAAGATTTCGACGCAATATTTGACAATTTTGATGACCAAATAAAGGAATTAAGTCATAATTTTTATCGTGATGATCTACATACATAAATACACCTAATTATGCAATAATATCATATGTTGTTATAGGGTGGGGGCTCCTACATTTTTTAGTGAAAATATTAAAAATTGTTTCGAGCAGGATTTCGATCATGCAATATATACATACATATATTCTTATAAAATAACATGTTACATCTTATATTTTTTATTCAATTAACAGAGGGGGGTCTCCTACATTTTGTAAGGATTTTTAAGATTTTTTTTCAATTTTTCAACGAAATTACAAATCGGAAATTTCGGCAATTTGGCAGGTCCATTTCGATGTCAAGTACCGATCAAAACCGAAATTTCGACTGAAATTCCATCCATGGTTGTAACATGAAATTAAAAAAAGGGATGAAATGGGATTGAGGAAAATAACAATGGCACTATGAGCAATAGTAGCAGTGCTAACTTAGGGGTGGAACGGTAACAAATGTCGAAAGTGAAGGAATGGTAATCCCAATGGTTATAACAATAGTGTGGAGTCAGCAGACTAGTCGACTAGTCGTCGGAGGTGGTTTGACTAGGCAACCACCCCCAAATTGGCTTTGGCTTGGCGCCAGCCTAGGCCGACTGATCGGCCCAAGCCAAGCCTGGGCGGTCGCTTCGTCAGGCCTGGGCCTAGGGACCATAAGTTTTTTTTTGTGGTTCTAATTCCCCCACTCCCTATCCAGAATGTATGTGTTTGTCTTTACCATGATTTGATCTGAATATCAATTTCATTCACACAACACTAGTTTTGTATATAATTTTTATTCTAGTTGAAGCAATTTAACAAGTATTGTAAGTCAAAATTTAATAGTGGTGTGTCACTCTTCTCTATCTCATTATACTTGTGACATTTGAATATAATATAATTGTCATTGAAAGTTGATAGAGGTGTTTTATGAAATTGTTTATCAAATCTGGATTATTATATGTTTGGATACATGCTTACATTAGTAAATTGATATAATGTATTGCATATAACTATATGTACATTATTAATATTATGCAAAAATTATGCCTAGGACTAGACGAGTGCCTAGTCAATTGGTCTACGACTAATCGGTTGGTCGCTCAAGCAGGGGAGGTGACCGACTAGACACTTTGACAACTATGGTTATAAAATGGAAGGTGTTATGGAGGCGACTATTGCATACAAAGAATGGAGTAGGGTGGTGGAAACATACAAAGGTAGAAGTATCTTGGGGATAAAAGAAAACAATCAGAGATAGATTTATGCGATTTAGCTCTAAGAATCAAAAACGTCTTTTTATAAATGATGAGAGGACGACAGTCACTTTCGAAATTTTGATACAAAATAGTGAACTAATCTTCGTTTATTTTTTTCTGTAGTGTTTAAATGGCTACGACAAACTCAAAAAAAAAATAGACAAACAAATAATGATAGATGCATTTAATAAAATGAAATATAGTTGAGATCGTGTACTATTGATTCCACTGTAGGGTCATGCTAAAATTCAATTCTGGTTGTAGTATGTATACTCATAATTGTTAAAACATTGAGTCTTGCCTTAATTACCGCCTTAGCTTTTTTAGGCCCTAGGGCATACTGATAGATTTTTCATTGCCCTAATGTTCAAAGTAAATATTATTGTCTATATAATGCGCAAAATTTTGTGTTGGGTAATAATATTGTCAATGCACATTTCTTAGTTTGTCTTGTTCAGTCCTTCAATTTCGTTATTACTTTAGGGTTTATGTTATGATAGATAGTAACCCTTTGCCAAAAGCTTGGACTTACAACATTATGTCACAAAATATATATGGATCCCCTCTCTTACATTGTTTAAATATTGTTCTCTTCCTATGTTTGGAATTAGGGCTAATTTTAAACAATTAGAAATGTAAAATGGTTTTTGTATCAATAAAAGAATGTATGAATGGGTTAACCATAAATATATGTATTATCTACATTTTTAACCATAAAATATATTTATATGAGAGGGGAATTGTTAGAAATCATAATGCATATGTATATAAACAGGTAAATTGTACTGTAAGTTGTTTTTTTATGTTGTGAAGGCATCAAGGCGCCTGGCCTTGGAGCCTTGACGCCTTAATAAGTATGCATATAGTACTCATGCACTAATCAGTTGGCCAGATCTTCAATTCCTATTTCCATTGGTCGATTTTTGATCTAGCTAAATACCATGGTAGACAAATAAAAATCTTTCATTTTGATTTTACATTACTTTTGCACTTGCATCTTTCCTATAATACGTCTCAAGCACATTAACCGACTGCTATAGCACGACATACCTATAGCAGTGCTCTAATTCCAACTATTGTGCATCATTCTAGTGTTAGTTATTCGTATTTGGACGAATTATAAACTTTCATATTGCACCGGAAAAGAATTGACTATTCCCTACTGAGACAACATAAACTCTTCAACGCGGGGGGTGGGCGGCCCGCAAAAGAATCTCAATTATTGACAAGGATCGAAGTCATCATATCTGGCAAAAGCGAAAGATCTCTGGCACGTCAGACGAATTGGGACCGTTGAGCCCACACTGGCCTCACAGGGTTGTGGGTGCGAGCAGGATAGGGATTCCGTCTCGATCGATGGGAGGAGGCCCTCGGACAAATACACCCAATCTTCTATTTCTTTCATAGAACATGGCCCTAAAGGCCACAAGGACAAGGAGGACCCGATCCGAGGTGAGTCAAAAAGCTACTGCCTCCTTCGATTTTGATATTCGATAAAGAAGTGGATTGCATTTTTGCGGATCGGATTATTCGACAGGGAGGCTCACTACACAGTTTTTGGTGGACTACAACAACAATGACGACTCAAATGACTTCTACAAATATCTCCCACAATCAACTGCTTTGGGTGCTAGCTAAGGTTTCAAATTTTCATCCATGATTTCTGCCATGGATCTGGCGGTCATCAATTTCATAGGGAGTCTATTCTGCTATCACTACTTCTGCATGCGATAATATTTTTGTCATGGGGAGAAGACTTTCTTGCAAACTGCTATGTGTTATCTTCTTCAATATATCTTCTTCATCATGAGCTCTTGTTATCTTATTCCGTAGTGGCAAGCAAGACGTGTTTCACCAACGCTCCAGCTTGAGGGGGAGTGTTAAGAGTTATTAGTTATTAATTTATTATGTAAATTGGCTTAAGTATGTTTAGCCCATTAGGGTTTAATTCCATGCTTTGTATTAGTCCCCTCTCCTATATATAGGAGGGTGGTTTTGTCTAATAGATCAAACTATTAGCCTCCATCTTATTTTCCACAAGAACTATGTTTGACCTTTTGAAGGTCATATTTGTAGTTAAACTCTAAAATGACAAATATCAGCAGATGTTACCTAGTATCTTCAACTAATTAAAAGAAATGAGAAATACAAATGCACCATGGACGGATAATTACCTCTGAAAGACAATACGAATCTCCCACATGATTAGCCTTTTCTTGACATACAAAATTGTCCGGTTGTAGTAGAAACTTTTTTGCCAAGCAGGCTTCCAGATTATATTTCGCCAGCAGCAGTATATCATATTCCGTGTCCTTTAGCACGTTGTCATCATGATAACAACTAGATAACAATGCAGACAGATCATATATTGACCTAACAAGGAAATGAGTATCGCAATAACTTTTTGTTTTAATGTCCTTAACTTCCGAAGCTCTGTGTCCCAAACTATTTAAATTTAAAATATCAAATGATGAAGAACGGGGGATGTCTACTTTAACATTATGGTAAATATCAGATGCGGAATCTACAAGGACAGACTGGGCAGCAGCAGCAGCACAATTTAGAATTCCAGTTGTAGAAGTTGATTCAGTAGTGAAAGGACTACTCATTGCAGTACTGGGCAGTGGACAAGATCCCCTAGATGGACAATCACCATTAACATCCTTTAGAGCAAAACTCCCATCTTGCTTCTCACTAGCCTCAGGAACATTTCGTCTGGTGTCATGTGCTGCCAAACTAATCAATTCTAAATCCTTGAGTTTAGCAGTTGCTTTAGAGCAAACAGGATGCAGAGAATCACTATCAAACAATGGTGAATAACGAGAAGTTGAAGCACCTTTCCAGCAAGGAGAATCCACACCGTTACTTGATTGATCCAGGGTGGCAGAGTTGTGATTTGGATCATTTATTTCAGTAGAACCGTTCATGCTTAGATATGTTTTTCCCACTTCAGACCTTATATCAGAGAATTTTTGCAGATCATCAGTTTTCAGTTCAGCACCAGACACATTTTCATTTGGAGAAGTAGGGAACTGGCAAGATTCCCTCAAATTATTACATATTTCACTCTTTCCGGAACTGAATCTTCCACCAACGAATGAGTTTGTGTTAGGTTCTCTGATTGTAACAGACACGCGATGCCTCTGCAGGCTGTTATTCAGACGTAGTTCTGATGGTTCAGCACCAAAATTTCCATTCAGTGATGTACTACTAGAATAAGGATTCATTCCTACGAAAGGTGAAGATGATCCCTTGGAGTTTGAATAAGCAGAAGCAACATCGTTATCGTTTTTAACATTCCTGTGAAAACCAGGTTCTGCTGTTATACCATAGTAAGGGGAAGTAGATGCACACAAGGCGCCACAAGATTGATTCGAAACATCAGGAAAGTTCAATTGAAGAACTGAGGCATTGGCAGACTGATTGTCAGATAAAACTGAAGTACTTAACAGGTTAGGTGAGGGTGCCATGCTTGACGGTAAATTCATGGAAGATCCGTCTAACCAATTGAGACAGCTAGCATCGTGGTCTTGAATATAGGACTCAATATGACCTCTATGCCAAGTATTTTCAAAAGGTAAAGAAACATCATCGTTATGACCTGTAAAGAGAAAAATCAACTGAATAAGATTTGTAAAAAGGACAACATACGTCATAATATCAGTATAAGTGCCTTCCCCACCCCTAAGAAAAGAAGCATCATCAGTATTAACTAGTAAGAAGAGAAAACAACTGATGACATCCAACAAAAAATCGTTGGCCTAAATGCCTTCTCACTCCCCATCATTGAGAAAAGAAAAATATTGCTATAACATCAAGCATGCAATCATCAAAAAGATCACATAGTCACATGTGCTCTTGAACGAACTTAGAACAATATTTTGTGTAAAAAGCATTACAGAAAGTGACTCGAGGTGCCCCCTTTTACCTGCAATTGGCATATATGACTACATGAGTCATATTATGAAAATACTGCTATAACATCAAGCATGCAATCATCAAAAAGATCACATATTCACATGTGCTCTTGAATACGAACTTAGAACAATATTTTGTGTAAAAAGCATTACAGAAAGTGACTCGAGGTGCCCCCATTTACCTGCAATTGGCATACATGACTACATGAGCCATATTATTGCAACAAGCCCGGGCTTTAGTTGATATCAACATAAGACGTTTGCTACCCCTAGATTATATAGTCAGGATAGCAGCTTCTCACATTATTTTATAACAAAATCTACTAAAAAAATTATCCCCTCAAAACAGCAACCTTCCAGTACTGATATGGAACTCCGAAACAAGCCCGGGCTTTAGTTGATATCAACATAAGACTTTTGCTACCCCTAGATTATATAGTCAGGATAGCAGCTTCTCACATAATTTTATATCAAAATCTACTAAAAAACTATCCCTTCAAAACAGCAACCTTCCAGTACTGATATGGGATTCCGAAAATCTGCAGAGAGCTGCAGTTTTTGCTCATTTTCAATTCATGGAAATATCTGATAGAGAACAGGAATTTTGGTATCGCTTTCAGCTTCCGGGCAGAAATCAAAGAGAGGAGGAAACCTGCTATAATTGTTTATAAGTGGGCCATTTCACAGCATACATAGAAGAAATGAATAGTTGTCAGTTGAATGAAATGGGGTCCCATTTGGAGTAGAAATGATTTGTGGGTCAGAGTAGCTGATACACTGAGTT
This sequence comes from Alisma plantago-aquatica, assembly GCA_963693085.1. Classification (NCBI taxonomy): domain Eukaryota; kingdom Viridiplantae; phylum Streptophyta; class Magnoliopsida; order Alismatales; family Alismataceae; genus Alisma; species Alisma plantago-aquatica. Next base: position 176,693,799 of record OY856413.1, read on the forward strand.
GATTCAGCTTTGGGGGAATCAAGGAAAGGAGAAAGTTGCTATAGTTGGTGCAAGGTAGGTCACATGGCGGCATTGAAAAAAGAATGGGTTGGGATAAATTTGAGAATTTAATTGTGTTAAATGGAAAACGGACCACATTTGAAGTGGGAATTACTTTCTAGGTCAGAGTAGCTGGCAGTGGTATACCGACATGCACAATAAGTATCCATAGTACAATGATTAACGCTTGGTGATTAAGATATACTAAACTCGCGGAAAGCATCCTCAGGTTGGGCCCTTTACATTCCGGCATATCAATAATCGTGTTTTTGATTATTACCAATCAATTAGGGTGCTTAAACAGCAACCTAGCCAAAGTAGGAAAAGAAATATTTGCTAGAACAATTAGTCAAGCCAAAGGTCAGACGTGTCGGAAGTGAACAGCATAGTTTATAGCGCCAGGACAAAAATGTCGGCCAGGAAGAAGCCAAGAACAGAAAACTAGATCAACATGCTGGGAAACAACTCAATAGAACCCATTACGTAGAATTTCTGCAAGTCATTTGTGACATGGTTATTGAGGGACTCAATTCCAACTTGATATTTTTGGGCATAGGGCATGAAGAAGATTCAGGAAATGACTTGATGGTTTTATAAACAAAATGAGTAGTACAAAATATCTGATAAGACTGAGTGAATGCCAAGGTTCTCAGCCAAGTCCATAGGACACCTAAAAACATTGATATCATAGTGACAGCTCTGAGATTCAGCATTTTTTTGGCTTGCTTGAATGGAATTCAAGAGCATATACAATGGAGTTTTGGGGAAATCTTATGGTGAAAATTCGGTCAACTGTTCATAAAAAATAGAGCATTTTTGGCGAAATCTTTACAGTCTTGTGAAAATTTGGTCAACTGCCGACGGAAGGCAGAAGGCAGCAAGAAAGCCAGACTATCCTATTTATGTATTAATTAGTGTTTGCTATGATTTATTTGCTTATTAGCATTTCTTCATGAAACATCCAGAAAGTTTTATGCACAGCCTGGAATCATGAGGGACTTGTTTTATCCTTAGCCTTCTTCGTTTTTACCAAAAAAGAAAACAGGCACTTTCTATCCCTATCACCTGAGTGACGACATCAATTTCATTCATCTTGCTTTGCTTGAGTGACTTTGTTACCCCTATTCCTAAATCTTCTGCCCTCGGTCCAACGCCCACCTTATGATTAAAAAGAGAGCTCAGGGAGATTGGTCCAGGCAGTTTTTTGTGTTTAGAAGAAAGATGACTTATTATCTATTGTTCCCCAGTGAACTCCCCTATTAGTTGGTAAGAAAGCCCAGCCCTAGGTGGAATTCCAGTCTGTGCAATTGATCTTTCAAGAAATATGAGTTATTGCATCTTGATTCCTAGGCATGTCCTCACTGAATTGGTAGAAAATCCCAAGATCTAAACACTAGGTCCAGATCTGGGCATCCCATCCCGTTTCCTCATCTAAAACCCAAGCCTACTAACTCTCCAGGGTTTGATACGGTTTGATACAAGCCAAAGTGATTCTCCAGCACCCTCCGTGTTTCCTTCTTATAATTCTTTTCTCTCAACTGTCCAGTGCTACAGTGAGTCATTATAGCACGGCAAACACAAAAGGATTCTATCACCTTTTCCCATGAGAACAGTCTCGTTACTCCCCCCCCTTCCAGTTTCTCATAATTGGGACCGTTAGCAGTCGAAAACATAGGAGTAGGGTGTCCTTGGCCCATGGGAGGGAATGGCAGCCCACATTTCCCTTGTCCACCAGCAGTTGTGGGAGAGCTTTACCCCCCCCCCAACACACACACACATGGCATGCATCTGGAGGAGCGCATGAACACCACCTCCGACCCACTAGAGGATTTCAGGAGGTGACAGAAACCATCCTCATAAACTGCAAGGGTGTTCTAGCACTGGAAAATGGTACGGGTTTATCCACAAATAAGCTAAATTGTGTTAAATCCCACCCTAAGATTCACTTCTAGTACAACAAACAAAGCCTCCTCGCACTCTAAAAGTGTTCGGCTAACCATCATGTGTGGTTAGACAGTTAGTTGGTTACTCAATGATGTCCAGTTGGAATGAATCCCGCAAACGGCTAAAGACAACCATACTGCACAATACGGACTTTCAATGCCAAGATGGCAAGATCAATTGAAATCCGGTAATGCACAACAATCACCTCGAGAACATTGAAGAACTACTAGCAGATTTGGCAAACAAATTTGATGGATTCCTATTGGAAGAGGATAATTGGTATCTCATGCAAATAAAACCAACTTCACAACATCAGCATGATCAAATGCTAAAGATTTATGTCATGAAATTCCAGGGAACAGGCGAGTTTGATCTCTTCCACAACTTGTTGCTTGGATCACAGCGTTCCTCAAATGGCATCAGCTTCCAAAACAGAGACATGCTATATTGTGAGGCCAGGTTGCATGGAACCGTGTTTACTTGGTAGAAACAAACAACAAGAACAATATGAGGGTTGACATGGGAGTCGGTCATTCTACATCCCAGTTAATTAAAAGCAGAAACAATGTCTCAAGTCTGACCAAGATCAAAATCTAACTTCATTCAAGGAGTACATGCAAGTTCCACAACCTGATATTCAATTGAGATCAGACCACGATGATCACAATGTACTAATGAGTGTTTACCCCATCAACTGCCATGGCTAGCAGTTTCGTTCTTGTCTATGAAGCACGGATACTCCAAAACAGGTGTTGTACCCGTATCCGATACGTATTGGATACCAATACTCCGTGGATACTCCTAGATACGTATCGGATACTCCTAATCCGTATCCAGGCCGTATCCAGTCAGTAAAAACTAAAAAAACAAGCTGGGCATGACATTGTTTGATTAGCATTTGACACCAGCTCATGTCTCAACCCTCTCTGCTAAGTAGTAGCTTGCAGCAAGGCTGTCATAGTTGCTTCCTTGAAGTAGTTCAAGGTTAGTCACCATTTCTCTTGCTAAATGTCAATCTTCCTTCTTCTCTTTATTGTTTCTACCTCCTATGTTTTTTGGGATTTCACTTTTTAAAGAACTTCAATATGTAATTTGGATTTTTGTTTGTTCTTTATTGCAAACCAATTCATTCACCTTTACATGGTACTTCTGGATGCCTTCCTTGCTAAGGTGCAAGTTTTATGCACGTTGATGTCCTCCATATTCTATGAAAGGCTTCAATTTAGTATCGTTGGGTTAACATGCCTCTTGTTTTGTTGACTAAATATATTGTGATTTATTCTGGATTTCTATCTAGACAATATATATTTCATCTCCTTTGAAGATTATCATTGCATCCCCATCCTTATGTCTCCCCCTATGAAGCACCGATACTCCAAAATAGGTGCCCTACTAGTATTGAATACATATTTGATACTAATACTCCCTAGATACTCTCTAATACATACCGAATACTTCTTAAGTTGTATTCCTTTTTTTATTAGCAGGAAATGACCTCAATGCAGCCAGGATACAACCAACCCATTTAGCAGCCAAGAGAGCACCCCACTCGCGTGATCCCTCGAAATCCCAAAACCATGTGACTTCCAACTCTAGAATCCCCCTATTGTATTGTGATTTGAGAATGAAATTGGTATTTTCTGTTAAAATTTCAAAATAAACATTAAAAAATTGTTGTAACCATGTTGTACCTGTATCTTATATTTTCGAAAATTGTCGTATCCCCGTACCGCACCCGTACAAATATCCATTTCTGTATCTATATATGTGCTTCATAGTAGCTAGCTATACATGAGAGAAGATAGTTTGGTATCACAGATGACACAACTCACTTTACAACACAACATTACATGATACATGAAATGTGAAAGGTTTAGAATATGATATTATTATGTCTTTTTGTAACTTGTCTCACATTAATATGAATGAAAGGCCCCTTTTTAAATCATTGTTTGATATTATAGCTTTGGTTTCCATTTTCTTTAGAAATATTGTGATTTTTGAATGAAATAAGATTGTCTTCATCTATTTTTAAAATAAATATACTGGCAATTTTTAAAAATATTAAAAAAATATTAAAAAATTGTCGTATCCATGACGTACCCGTATCCTATATTTTCCAAAATTGCCGTATCTGCGTACCCGTACCCGTATCTGATACGTATCTGTATCCGTGCTTCTTAGGTTCTTGTTATCCATGCAATCATCGAGATCGAGCATAAGTAAAAGTGGTGTGCTCCCAAAAAGGAACATATAGCTAGGAAGCACCAGTCTGCCTCAACTATATGTCTTCGAGACAACATATGTTGAATCATCATCCAATGCTATTACAATGATGAAGCACCAATCTGCCTCAACTACTGAACTACATTTCTTCGAGAGAACATATGTTAATTTATCATACAAGGCTATCACAATGACGAAGTTGACCCAGTACTTCATTTATAGGGGTTCGGGCCATAGTCTGATTTTGACGTCATGTCCAACTGCCCAAGATTTTATAGAAATTCGACACAAATTTTGATGTTTACCACATCGATGATTTTGACGCCAATAAAAGTGAATTAAATCATAAGATCGAGATTTTGATGTTTACGGCCTTGATGTTTTGATGCCAAAATAAGTGAATTAAATAATAAATTTAGCAGGATGATTGAAACACCAAGATATACTTAAATATGCAATAATATAGCATACTGGATATGTAGGGGGGCACATTTGTAAGTAAAGGAAGTTGAATTGTTTAAATTGTCATTTTGATGACAATTTTAATGGTAAAATGAAGGAATTAAATTTGAAATTTTCCAGACACAATGTTTAGACATAAACACACTAGATTATATAATAAATTTACAATTGTAATTTATAAACTTACAGATTGCAACTCATATAGCACATGTTACTAACAATTGACTACTAAAGACAATTAACTATTAACTTAGTTAAGTAGTTATTAGTAGGTATTAAGTAGTATTAACTAGTTATTAATAAGTTGGGGTGGTGAGCATCGAGGAAAAGTTGTGTGAAGACCGCCTAAGATGGTATGGACATATGCGACCCAGTCCGAAAAATGCACCTATTCAAAGCAAGGTTATTGAGTCAAGCACAACTAAAAGAAGCAGAGCCAAACCTAAATTAACTTGGGAAGAGCTTATAAAGAGATTTGAATCTTTACATCTTGATCAGAGTATATGCCCCATAACAGAGCTGATTCGAAAAGAAGGATCCATGTAGCTGGATTGAGGCTTAGTTGATGATGATAATGATGAACTAGTAATTAATAAGTAATAAGTAAAAACTAATAAGTATTAGCATTTAAGTTTTATTTGTAGATCATGTAATTTTCAAAAGATATGCACTCAAAACTTTGTTTTTGTTCATAGTATTTCATAGATCTCTATAGACGAGTGCAGGAATACAAGCTAAGAAGCACGGACACAAATATGGACACGGACACGAGACACGACAAGTTTCAAAAATATAGGACAGGGACACGACGTTGGACACGGCAATATGTATACATATATACATACATATCTTTACAAATATATATACAATTATATACATGTATATATATAATTCATATGTACGCACAACAAACTTCATAATTCTCCACAGCAAGCACAAACAAAGATCACCATGATACCCACTTTACATTCATGGATTCAAACCCACTACGTCGATTGATATAAACTTTAGCATACAAAGTGATATAATAAATTATTGTAATATCCAAAGACGATGGACTACAGGAAAATCATTAGAAATTAATTACACAACAATTTAACGGTTACAATACTAATGGAGGTGTGGAGTATGGGGAAGAGGAGGGTAAGCAATACTGATAGAGGGGCATGAGTATGGGTGGTGCTAATGGTGATGAAGTAAGAGAAGGATAACACATTTCGTAGTCATGTAGGAATAGAGGGTAGAGGGAAGAGATAAAAGCAAAACATAACTGCATGTTAGTAGCAGGAAAGGAGGGGAGGTGACGTTTTGATAGAGCAGGAAGAAGAGGTGGGTGGAGTGGACACATTATAGGACCAATGAAGTAGGAAGAAGAGGAGAAAAGGAACTAGAGAAAAAAATCAAGAGGAAGAAGAGGTAAGGAAGTTGCTTCTTATGGTTGCTCTAGGTGTTGGCATCTCCAGCTGTAGATGGTTGTCGCAAACGGTTGCTGCTTGTGGCAGCTTCAACTCCTAGTGATTGCTGTTGTAAAAGCTCCATCTCCTTTTATGGCTGCTAGCAGCAACTTCATGACCTAGTTGCTACTTGTAGCAAATTCAGGACCTAGCTGCTACTTGCGGAAGCATAGAATTAAATGTCCGGTTTCGATGTCGTGTCCGATGGCCCAGAAACATAAATTTTTCAAAATTTTGCACTAAATTTCGATATTTACGGCCGTAACTATTTCGACGACCAAATAAGTGAATTAAATCATGAAAATTTACTAGGATGATCTAAACGCCAAGATCTACTCAAATATGCAATAATATTTCATATTGGATATTGGGGGGGGGTCTCCCACATTTGTAAGTGAAGGAAGCCGAACAATTTCGACAGAATTTCAATGGCAATTTCGATGGCAAAATGAAGGAATTAAGCTTTGAAATTCTGCAAACACAAAGTCTAGACATAAACACACTAGATTATATAATAAATTTATATGTTTAGAGGTTAGGGTGGGATCCATGTCTTGATGAGTGAGTGCACAAATGAACAGAAATGTCAAGTCTACTAGACAGTTAGAGACTAAGTCTATTACAAACTTACAAATTTCAAGTTTAAACAACTAGACTTTAAAACTTACAGTTACAACTTACAACTTACAAGTTACAAGTACAACTTGCAAGCTTACAAATTACAACTTATAATATTTAATTATAAAATAAAACAAATTAACAACTAACAAACTTACACATTATAATGTTCCATAAGTCTTGCGTAGTAGTAAACTAGGAGTCCAACAATCCTAGTTGAAGCTTGAGTGTCGTGGTGGTTCTTGTCCTTGTGGTGGTTGACCATACATATCCTCATTGATTCTATCAACATATGTTGCCCAACTCATATGATTCATGTATACTTGGTTATATGTCTGAATGTATTCTTGGTAGATCTCATCAGACACAAACTGCATCATCCCATGTTTTGGGAAAAATTCAAGTGCTTTTGCTTGATCGATATATGGTTCTGAAGCAACTGGAGCTGGAGGAGCAACAGCTAATGGAGGAACATACAAAACATCACGGTATCCTTGCCAAGTTTGCCCACCATCATTAGATTCCATATGAACATGTTCTCCAGTGTAAGAATAACCTTGCATCAATGGGTCATTATATCCATATCCATACATATAACATGGTTGTATACCTCCAGAAGAAGAATAAGCATCAGGTGCATCACCATAATTCCCACGACTCCCACCATAACTATAGCCATAATTATAGGGATCTTGTTGTGGTGGTTGTGCGACTGCGGGTGCGGGTTGTCTTAGTGCAGAAGGGTACCCAAATAAAGAATCAGCAATAGAAGATGAATCCTTGTCTGAAATGCTAATGCTCCCAACCGATTTAGCCAAATCAGAAATATAATCACTTTGGTATTGAGGAGCTGGAAGAATAGCTAGAGGTGGTGGTGACAGTGTTGGACCTTCTGGTGTGCCAATATATTCTTTTGCACCTCTAGTTTTTCTTCTTTAAAATGTACTATCAGCAAATGGAATTTGAGTTTCAACAGGTGCAGCTTCAGCCCTAGGTTCAGAGAGATAAGGTGATCATCATTATCATTCCAAATCCTTGCCACTCTTCAGTATTATCATCACCTCCTTGGTCACCACCATCACCATCATCATCAACATCATCATCATCAGTAGCACCATCATTATCATCATCATCATCATCATCATTATCATCATCATCATCATCATCATCATCATCAGATTTGGAAGAGTGGGTAGTAGTACGAGTTCCACCTTCTTCAACTACCTGTTCAATATCCATCTCATTTTAAATGTGTTCTTCTTCAATTCTTTGTACAGGGATGCGGTCTCTTCTAGTTGTCTCTTCTTCTTCTCTGGTACTAGGCATAAATGTTGCCTCCACAGTGGGATCTGGTCTGCCATCATTTTTGTCTAAAATTGGGGCACCACTAATCTCATTCATCCATTGCTGCAATGGATTATCCTCATTGTCATCACCACAACCAAAGGTAAAAGCAGTATCAATTGGATCATGGATAACAGAAAGGTCCAATTCTATAAATTCTAGCTCTCTAAGGTCTTTTGCCCCCAATCTCATGTTATAGTGAACATATACCAAGTCATTTAGACGTTGTGCACCAAGTTTGTCTCGTCTTTTGCTATGAATGAGATTGAATGTGGACCCATTTCTTTCGCAACCACCTGCAGCAGTTGTCTGTGATAGAATTCTCACAGCAATGCGACGTAGCTCTTCACAACCTGTGCCATGCCATGACCACCACTCACATGGAACAGCTTTTTCTCTATCAGCAATAGCACTTGGATGCGCAAAGCATCCAATGCCTTCTCTGAACTGCCTCAACTGCAATTGCAAAGTAACATGACAAGGTCAAGGGTAATAAAATCTGAATTTATTCTCAATAAATAATAGATTCGGACTATATGTATTACCTGATCCATAATAATCACCCTCTCTTCAGATGTGGTGACAAGTTTCTCTATAACTTCTTTAATAGCTGCCATGAAGTCACTCTTGAACCCTAAGTGTATTTGTATTGGAACCTAGGGTTCAAGTAGTGGGCTACAAGACAATAAGACATAGAAATGGCTATAAGTAATATTGTATGTGTCAATTGTCAAGCATCAACTATTAAGAAATGGAAATGTCTATAAATATTGAATAAGTATCAGGTATGCTCACCAGCTTTGTGCATAGGGTGTAAAAGCATTTTCTCCCACCACTTATAATTTTCATGTATTGGGCATTTCCTCTTGGAACAATTTTCAGTATTGTCTCCCTCATCATTGTCATTGCTTCATACAAGTAGGGTATGGTTGGCGACTTATCTCCATCCACCAACCTGAGCACCTTCACTATTGGTTCCATGATCTTAAGAATTTTAGTAACTCTCTCCCAAAAGCTCCTACTGTTGACAAGGTCTTCTATTTTGGCCCCTAGTGTTGTCTTACTTTCCTTCATTGAACCCCATTCAACTCCAGCAAATAATTTTCTCAATCCATCCTTCTTTGACTTCAGGCTTTGCAATGCAAAAAATTAGAAGCAAAACGGGTGACTCCTGGCCGCACCAAGTCACCACCACAATACTCCTTCCTCCTCATAGTAGCTAAAAGAAATGAGCGATTGTATATGAAGCATGTGATTGTCCTAGCTTCAATGATCAAATTCTTTACATGTGACAACCCACCTACATTTTAACAAACCAGAGCATGAAATTAAATAATGAAACTATGAGACTATAAGAGTATGAGTCATTTGGAATTGGAAATTGGAATACAAGGATACAAACAAACATATATGACTCACCTATATCTTTCAGAATTAAATCAATGCAGTGAGCCGCACAAGGAGTCCAATAGATTGGATACTTATCCATCAAAGACTTTCCAACCTTTTTGAAATTGGGTCCATTATCAGTTACAATTTGAACCACATTTTGCACACCAACTTCTTTGATATATCTGGTCATCAATTTAGATATGTATCTAGAAGTCCGAGCCTCACTAGAAGCATCAACAGATCCAAGGAAAATGGTGGATCCATTACAATAGGCAAGAAAGTTGATGATTTGTTTTCTATTTCCAGATGTCCAACCATCAGCCATTAATGTCACACCATAATTTTCCCACCGACAACAAACATTACAAAAGTAGAGTTAGAAACTCAAAGTCTTCAAGTTCAAGAGGCAACAATCAAGAGTGGATAATAAAAAAAGAATCTTAGTGCCTTAGTTACCTTTGTTTCTTATCATCAATCCATTTTTGGATCTCCACTTTTTGTTCAGGAAGGTATACATTCATAAGCTCATAAGCAGTGGGGGCTTTAACACCCGGTCCAACCTCCCCAGCAGTTCTCAAGAGGTGTTGTAGATATGGTTCAGTAGCCACGTGTGCAGGGATCCCATGGGCAAAGAAGAATTTACCCACTGCTTTGCCAACCTTGTTCTTTGCACCAAAAAACATAGATTTCAGTTTCCGTTGTACTTGTTTTTGCCTTCTCTCTACACCCAACCTCCCTCTTGTGCTATGAGATCTGTTGAACAAGCTATCAATTGTCCCTTTCTTTCTTTTAACTTGGGCAGGCCTATCACTCTCATCTCCTAAGTCAACTACGGGGATGGATGCTCTTCCTGATCGGGAACCAGTCGCACGACCTGCACCACTGCCTCCACCATGCTCAAAAACAGATGGGCCAATGCCCCTCCTATATGCATCATGTTGCTCTCTCTCCCACGCTTGCTTTTTGGAATCTCTAAGCGCCCAGCGATACAAGCGGCGTTGTTGGGAGGTGATATAACCTTCAGGATAATCTACATCTGAGTCAGACTCAGCAAAAGAACCTCCTCTCCCATAATCAAAGAGGGCATCAACATAGAGTTGATCAAGTTCATGTTGATGTTGACGAATGTTTTTCTTCTGACTCATCATTTCCCGGAAATCATCCCTCACTGCTTGAGGGCATTTCTTGCACATGGCCACGTTCCTGTCACCACCAACAATGTGGGATTTGAATCTTGTAATCCCCCCACCCCCTATCTTCTTGTCACAATATTTGCAAATTACTTGTTGCTTAGTACCAGGAACTTGATCACAATGAGCCCATGCAAAATCAGTGACCTTTCTACCACCTTCATCATTTCTCCTTCCACCTTCACTATCACCAGCTGAAAAAAGCCATCTACTGCAATTTAAAAAAAAACATGAATAAACCATCACATCCAGTCAACACATGCACATAAATAAATCTTAAAGCCTAAAATTGCATGTTAGAAACTTAGAAGTTAAAAGTATAACTAAGTACTTCATCATTTTTATTTAAATTAGTTCATTTTTATATATTTTTTATTAATTTAAGGTCTGAAATTAATATTTAAATTGATATAAAAATAAAAATAGAAGTTACAATATCGAAAACACCAAAATTAGTTAACATATATTGTATTAGTTTAGTATTATAATACAATTGTGTTTTATAAGTGTAAAATACAAAAAATAAGAAAATTAAAGGTCTGAAATTAATATTTAAATTGGTATAAAAATAAAAAATGAAGTTACAATATTGAAAAGTCTGAAATTAGTTAACATATACTGTATTTGTCTAGTATTATAATATATTTCAAGTTACATAAGTATAAAAATATAAAAAATAAGAAATTTCATTAAAAGAAAAGCCTTTTTTAGCCATTTTTTGGTATAAATACGACATATATTGATTGCATTTTCAAAATAAGTATACACATACGTATTTCACACTATAGTTTCTTAGATCTACAATTTTTACTTCAAGATCTTGAGTATTTTAAGAGAAATGTCATTCCGAAATTTTGGATTTTCGGAGTATATATTAAGATGGGTATAAAAGAGAGTAGAGGTACAAGGGGGAGGAGTAGATGGGCTAGGGAGAGGTGTAACATACCTTAGAATCAAGTAGAGCAGCCTCCGGGAGCAAGAGATCTCAAAAAAATCGCCAAACAAGCACATATGCACTTCACTCAATCAGCGGAACACTGTTTCGCGAAACAGTAGGGCCGTCCCGCTGCGATTTCACGATATCAAGGCCCAAAATGGGGTTTTTGCACCGAAATACCCCGGCTTTTGCGAAATTTCGACGGCAACTGCAAAATTTTCGCGAAATTACGTACCAGTCCCTGCGTACATGCGTTTCGATGTCCGATTGTAAAAAAAATGAAATTTCGATCGAAATTTCGCAATTTCAATCGAAATTTTGTTCCATGTGCGGAAGCTTCAAGACCTAGTTGTTACTTGCAACAACTGCCGCAAGAGGCGGTTGCATACTTTCTCTACGAGAACAACAACAATAAGAGGGGAAGGCTTGTTGGTCCCTTCTTGAGGGAAGGAATGAGGTTTTAGTGAGGATTTGGGGTTTGGTCTTATAGTTGGTTTTATTTTTTCTTTTATTTTTAGTTAGGTCTTATGTGGGTTGGGTTGGTTGCGTCCAGGAAGTGTCATGGACGTGTCCAGAAAGTGTCCAGCTTGCAAATATAAAAAATATGGAACTAGACACACAAGAGGAGTGTCTGTCGCGTGTCCACGGTGTGTCCGAGTTGGACACGTGTCAGACACGGGCATGGCAGCCTTCGGGAAGTGTTCGTGCTTCCTAGAATAGAAGGTGTAGATGGGCTAGGGATAGGGGAAAAGATGCCTTAGAATCGAGAAAAATGGCCTCTAAAAGCAAGAGAAAAATAGCCAAAATACCCAAGATGTAGTAACATAGCCCTCGAAATAACATTTTTAAAAATGTGAGTTGTTATTCTATACAATCTCACAAAATGGACTTTTCGATGTGAAATTTCTCCCTTGTTTTCTGAAATGTTGCACCTAGGTGCAAAATTTGTGTAATTATATCATATTCCTTGCGTTTGTGTCAGTGTTTTAAAAAGCGTCCCAGGCGGCCGCTTAAGCGGCTAAGACCCTTGGTCACTCCAAATAGGCCTTAGGCAGTTGGTCAAGCGGTTTTGCATTAAGCAGCCGCTTCATGCCCGCTCAAACGCCCGCCTAGACACTGATTCTGAGTGCCCGCCTGAGTCCGCTTAAGTGAAAAATCTAGACCCACTTCCTAGGCCCAAAAGCGAAATGTAATGTTATTTTTAGTATCTAATATTAGACTGTTGATGTTGTATAACACTATTTAATATGTTAATATGATACTATTGTATTAAGTAACTAAGTATGTATCTAAATATTGTACAATAGCTATCTAGTGTGTAATACTACACTGATTCTGTTGATATATACAATAGTAACGACTTTGTACCTATTAAGTCTATTATAGCAAGTAATACCATGTTATGTAACATGAAACTATGTGATTGTCACGCATCTGAAGAAGCCGGTCGCAAATCTGGATGCATGTATGTGTTATATATCAAAGAATCCACTCATATGTCAAATTTTCAGCCCCTAACTTCAAAATGTGTCTCCCTTCTCGACGAGTTCCAAGACATGACACCTACAGACCTTCCTGATGAGCTATCCCCTTTCTGTGATATTCAGGATGAGATTGATTTGATTCTAAGGTCTTCGCTCCCTAACCGACCTCATTACCGTGTGAACCTGACTGAGCATGTTGAATTGAAACGCCAAGTTGATGCCCTCCTTCTCAAAGGATTCATTCGAGAGAACAAGAGTCCTTGTGTGGTTCCTGCTCTCCCCCCAAGAAGGATGGTAGTTGGAGAATGGGCTTAGATTGTCGACCCATCAATAAGATCACCGTCAAATATTGTTTCCCTATTCCACGCCTTGACGACGTGCTTGATCTATTGACGGGATCCCGCTATTTCTCCAAAATTGACCACCATAGCAGTTACCACCAGATCTGTGTTAAGGAGTCTCATGAATGGAAGATTGTCTTCAAAACACAAGATGGAATATGTCAGTGGTTGGTCATGCCATTTGGCATGTCCAACGCACCCAGCAACTTCATGGGAGTCATGAACCATGTGTTGCGGCCATTCATTGGGTGGTCTACTTTGATGATATTTTGATTTTTAGTAAGACCAAGGGTGAACCTAATTCATCTCTGACTTATCTTCAACACTGTTCGCACTGAGAAATTATATGTCAATCTAAAGAAGTGTTCTTTTCTTCAAGATAAAGTCCTTTTCCTTGGCTACTTCGTATCCGCTAACGGCATTGAGGTTGACCCTGCCAAAGTCAAAGCTATCACTAATTGGCCCCAACTCACTATGATCTTGGAGCTACGTAGCTTTCACAGGCTGGCTACTTTCTATCGTCGCTTTGTTCGAGGATTCAGCATCATTATGGCTCCTCTCACTGAGTTAATGAAGTGTGATAAATTAGAGTGGACATCATTCGCCACATGAGCTTTTAAGGATGTCAAAACTAAGTTAATTGAAGCCATGTTCTTCGCCCCTTGATTTCTCACTTCTATTTGAGGTATCATGTGATGCTTTCGGTGTTGACACTGGTGGAGTTCTAAGCAAAGAATGGCACCATGTTGTCTTTTTCAATGAGAAACTCAATGACGCAAAGCATAAATACTCCACTTATGATAAAGAATTTTACTTTGTTGTGCAATCTTCGCGTCATCATCCTCTGATCTGACCATCAGGCCCTTCGCTTCCGAAATACCATGGTTGTCAAGGCGGCTAGGTGGTCAGCATTTCCCAAGGGGCGCCTAGCCCGCCTAGGCTGTTCTGGGCATTTTTTATATTTTGTATATTTTTCAATATGTTAATTTGATTCTTATTATACATATATACTACATATAATACCATATAGGAAGCATAAAAAGAGGGCAGAATGAGGTTATGACAGCAGTAGCAAGAGATGGGAATAGGAAGAAAAAGGGGAAGTAATATCAACAAGCCTGCAACAACAATTGGAGCAGGAGACTTAGAAAAGAAAGCAGGGAAAAAGGGTGATGTAAAAGAGGAAAGTAGAAAGTACAACATCATCAACATTACGAAGCATAGGTGATGTAAAAGAGGATTTGAAGAAAACAGAATAAAAAAACACAGCAGTAGTAGAATTTCGAAGTAGGAGGGGATATAGGAGGAATAACTCAAAAAAAACGCAGCAACAGTAGGATTAAGGACTAAAATGCAGGAGAAAGGATAAAAAAAGAAAAGAAAAAGAAGCAAGAACAACAAACATATGAGGAAGTGATTTTATGACTTACCAATTTGGCCCAAATCAAACATGTTTTCCCTAATTTTCCAAAATTTGGCCTGATTTTGCCTAAATCAGACCTATTTCAGCCATAAATTGACTCGAGCTAATCTAATTCGACCAAATCCAGACTTGATTCATGTTAATTTATCCTTTAAATGACTTAATTTAGGCTTAAAAGGCCTTAACACCCATATAATGCACATACTGGGTTGGGCGCCTAGTTTCAGCAGCCTTGCCTAGCGCCTAGGACGCCTAGACGCGCCTAGGCGCCGCCTAGGCGGGCGCCTTGACAACACTGCGAAATACCCAAAAGAATTTAAGTGTTTGTCACACCAAATGGTGTGAGTTTCTTTAGGAGTATACTTTTGTTCTCAAACACCACTCTGGTGTTGAGAACAAGGCTGCATACGCTCTCAGTCATTGCTTCACCAACCTACAATCTATGAGCGTTAAAGTTGTGGGCTTCGACCGTCTAAAAGATCAATAACCCACTCGTCCTGAATTTGGAATGTTGACACATTCTGACCTCCTCGGTAGCACACCCGACCAAGCTTCTGATTTTATCCTATGTGATGGATTTCTCTTTCGCGGCACGCAGTTATGAATGCCTTCTACTTCAGTTCCCGACTTTCTCATTTATAAGTTACATGTTGGTGACCTTGCTGGTTATTTTGGTAGGGATAAGACCACCGCTCTGGTGACTGGTAGATTTTATTGACCTTCCTTACGTCGGGATGTCGCTCACATCATGTCTCAGTGTCGTACTTGTCAATTAGCAAAAACTAAAAGACAAAATATAGGACTTTACACTCCTCTCCCTATTCCCCATGAGCCTTGGAAAGACCCAAGTATGGATTT
This sequence comes from Alisma plantago-aquatica, assembly GCA_963693085.1. Classification (NCBI taxonomy): domain Eukaryota; kingdom Viridiplantae; phylum Streptophyta; class Magnoliopsida; order Alismatales; family Alismataceae; genus Alisma; species Alisma plantago-aquatica. The sequence continues at coordinate 176,709,511 of OY856413.1, forward strand.
TATTCTAGGTCTTCCCCACACTTCACATCGCCACGACTCCGCGTTTGTAATTGTGGATCGTTTTTCTAAGATGGCCCACTTCATTTCCTATAGTAAGACTTCTGACGCCTCTCGTATCGCCCACTTTTTCTTTAATGAGGTAGTCAAGCTACATGGTCTTCCCACCACCATAATCTCTGACCGTTATGTGAAATTTGTTGGCTACTTTTGGTAGACTTTATAAAAAAATCTTTCGTACCAACCTCAAATTCTCTACTGCATTCCACCCTCAAACCGATAGTCAAACAGAGGTGGTTAACATGAGCTAGGCAAACCTCCTGCAATGTCTTTTGGGCGAATGTTTAAGCAATTGGGACTTACTGCTACCTACTGCTGAATTTGCTTATATCAGTTATGTTAATCGATCCAGGTAAGCGCCCTTTTGAAGTTGTTAATGGATACAAGCCCTACCAGCCTATAGATCTCGTACCTATGTCCACTATTGACCACCCTTCCCACACTGTTGAAACCTTTGCCCAGCACATTCATGATTTGTATGTCGAGATTCCCCAAAAACTTACTTTGTCTTATGAAAACTACAAGCTTTCTGCATATGCACAACGTAGGTTCAAGAATTTAATGTGGAAGATTGTGTCAGTATGTGTGCGTCCTGAACTACATGGCTAATGAACTATGTGGTTTAAAGTTAAATGTTAGGCTCAAAATAAAATATTAATGTAATTGTCCCAGACTGACTGTCAAAAGAGTAAAAAGGTGATATCCCACAACTCTGGTTCATAGTATTGGTTAAAGCCTTGACAGCACAGCATAGCCATCAACTACTAGTCAATGGCTTAAGAACATTCACAACTAAAATGCTAAAGGCAACAACCTATATAGCCCATGGTTTGTCCCCCAAGTCCCGACTTTATTATCTCCTCTTTGGGATCCCAACTTTCTGCGTGCAGTTAAAATAAGGAAATCATGGTATGCTTCGAAGTTCAAACATGTCTTGCCCAATGAAACAAACGTGACTCTTGTATTGGTTTGAATTGGTGTGATTAAAAATGAGTTTGAAGTGGAATTTTCACCTAAAAATGGGTATGCTTGAGTGGCCAGTCATAGTTTTGGTTACATGTCTTAAATACGAGATGGAGGCAGGACAATTAGTGTTTGTATTATGAACAGAGCACACCTATTGATATAGAATTGGGTGGCAACCAACAACCCAATTACATGGTACTGAAATAATCTCATATACAGAGAATACGAATAAGGAATAGAGAATAATAAACAGTAGATACTTATTATTCTAACACTCCCCCTCAAGCCGGAGCATATACATCTTAGTGCCATGCTTGTTACATAAAAAATTTAACTGGTTTGTCCCCCAAGTCCGAACTTTATTATCTCCTCTTTGGGATCCCAACTTTCTGCGTCCAGTTAAAAAAGGAAATCATTGTATGCTTCAAACATGTCTTGCCCAATGAAACAAATACGACTCCTGAGGTTTGAATTGGTGGTAATTAAAAATGAGTTTGAAGTGGAGTTTCCACCTCCAAAACGAGTATGCTTGAGCGGCCAGTCATTGTCTTGGTTCCATGTCTTAAGTACTAGATGGAGGTTGGGCAACTTGTGTTTGTATATAGACTTGGGTGGCGGCCAACAACCCAATTACATAGTACTGAAATAATATCATATACAGAGAATACGAATAGGAAATAAGGAATAGAGAATAATAAACAGTAGATACTTATTATTCAAACACTCCCCCTCAAGCCGGAGCATATACATCTTAGTACCAGGCTTGTTACATAAAAAATTGAACTGGTTTATCCCCCAAGTCCGAACTTTATTATCTCCTCTTTGGGATCCCAACTTTCTGCTTCCAGTTAAAAAAGGAGATCATTGTATGCTTCAAACATGTCTTGCCCAATGAAACAAACACGACTCCTGAGGTTTGAATTGGTGGTAATTAAAAATGAGTTTGAAGTGGAGTTTCCACCTCCAAAATGGGTATGCTTGAGTGGCCAGTCATTGTCTTGGTTCCATGTCTTAAGTACTAGATGGAGGTTGGGCAACTTGTGTTTGTATTATGAATAGAGCACACCTATTTATATAGATTTGGGTGGCGGCCAACAACCCAATTACATAGTATGAAAATAATATCATATGAAGAGAATGGGAATAGGAAATAAGGAATAAAGAATAATAAACAATAGATACTTATTATTCTAAGACTCCCCCTCACGTCACTGCATATACATCTCAGCACCAAGCTTGTTACATAGAAATTTGAACTGGTTTGTCCCCCAAGTCTCGTATCTCCTATTTGGGATCCCAACTTTTGCGTCCAGTTAAAAAAAGGAGATCACAGTATGATGCCTTGCCAATGAAACAAGCACGACTCCTGAAGTTTGAAATGGTGTGATTAAAAATGAGTTTCAAGTGAAATTTTCACCTTCAAATGGGTATGCTTGAGTGGCCTGTCTTAGTTTTGGTTCCATGTCTTAAGTACGAGATGGAGGCAGGACAACTTGTGTTTGTATTATGAACAGAGCACACCTATTGATAGACTTGGGTGGCAGCCAACAACCCAATTACATGGTACAGAATTAATCTCATATACAGAGAATACGAATAGGAAATAAGGAATAGAGAATAATAAACAATAGATACTTATTATTCTAACACCCCCCCTCTAGCGGGTGCATATACATCTCAGCACCAAGCTTGTTACACAAACTTGAGTTGGCACCCATCAAGGGACTCGCAAAAAAGATCTACCACTTGGTCTCCTGATCGGATACGAACGAGCTTGACTTGTTGATCTTGGATTTTTCATGAAGAAAACGACATTCAACCTCTATGTATTAAAAATGGATTCAACACAATGTGGGCAGCCGCTTGATTACCATAGTGTAACTCCATTACATCTAAATGACTATATCCAAGTTCCTCTAGTATATTCTTAACACATAAGAGATCACTAGTGGCATGGGCCATAACTCGATGCTCTAACTCTGCAGTGGACCGAGTCTCCATTGTTTGCTTTTTACTTTTCCAAGAGATACGATTGCCTCCTATGAATACATAGTATCCCGAGACAAACAGACGATCAATGACGTAACCTGCCCAATTAACATCAGAGAGTTGTGAACTTTGAGATGTCCATGATTAGAATATAATATTCCATAGCTTGGATTCTTTTTGAGATATGAAAGAATCTAAATGCCACCTCCGTGTGTCCTTTTGAGATATCTTAGAATCTGAATGACAACCTTCATGTGTCCAAGACATGGTTTATCCATGAATTAACTAACCATGCTAGTAGCAACGAATATATATATATATAGGCGAGTGTCAGTGAGATAACTGAGTTCTCCCACTAGCCGTTTGTACCTCTATTGATCTTCAAGTGGCTTCTGTGATCCTTGTATAGCTTGAATTTTGGGTCCATTTGAGTATCTGAAAGTCGTCCCTAGCATGCATGTTTCTTCAAGAAGATTAGGTGTGTACTTTTGGTATGAGGATCTAGCCACCTCAATACCAAGAAAGTATTTTAGGTGTCCCAAATTCTTCATTTGGATTTGGCTGTCAAGAAACTGCTTCGTTGAAGAATTCCCTGTTATCCCCCATGATGAAAATATTATCAACATGGGCAATAAGAAGAAGAACTCTTGAGGCCCTCACTATTAGAACACAGAATGATCAAGTGTCAATAATAGAACACCAAATTCCAAAAGTGCATCACTGAACTTGCCATACCAAGACCTTGAAAACTATTTAAGACCATAGAGGGATTTCTGGAATCTGCAGATGAGACTCCCCTTGAGCAACGAATCCCAGAGGTTCTCCGTGTAAAATTGTGAATTTAATCTAATAAATCACCATTCAAGAAAGAATCTTGATATCCAGCTAATATAAAGGACATGAGACAAAAGGAATATCCTAATAAAGAACATCTTGGCCAATGAGGAGAAGGTCTTTAGATCATCCTCCCCATACACCTAAGTGTAGTCCTTCGCTACCAAGCAGGCCTTCAAGCGATCAATTGACCCTCTAGGCCCTACTTTCACAAAAAAACCCATCAAAATCCCACAATTGGTTTTCCATTAGTAGTGCGAACAGGATTCCATGTATGCTTCCAACAAAGAGTTGTCATCTCATCTTCCTTAGCCCCATCCCAGCCTAGATGACCCATAGCAATAATGCAGAACTAGCAATGACAATTTCGGATAAGGAACAGCGAAAAACTTTTTATGATAAGATAAATACAGTATGAGACTTTTGAGATATATATTTATACTTTATTCTTTGTTATACCTCCATTATATTTTTCTTTTCTTTTTTCTTATTTTAGTGTCATGTAATAAGGGCCTAAGTCTATTACGCTCATTAGGGTTTTTGTCTGCTTCCATGTATCTCCTATATATACAAGAGGGGTCTGCTCTTTTATCAATATAACAAGACAGCAACGCCTGATATAGTATCAGAAAAGGACTAATAGCCACCATCGTCGCCCCTCCATGCAAAGTTGTCATTCTGAACTATTCTATGTGATGCAAACCACGTTGCAAAACAAAACCAATCCATATCGTTCGATTATGTCAAACAATACCGCCGTGCATAGGTATTTATAGATAATCGGCGAGAAGCCCGAATTAGTTTATTTCCGCTCAACACCCAACTAAAATAAGAATTACAAACTAATTGATTAAGAACTTACAAATCCTTAATATTACACTTAGGTCCTAGAACTGAAACAATTGCATAATAAATAAACCATAAACAAAAATAACGACGCAACAACAAATCAAAAGACAAACATAAACAAAAGAATATTGCACTGTAATGAAGAGGCACTAAACCCCAGGCAGGCTCTGCTTAACAGGTTATCCCAAATCACTCTACCTCGAGTTTGTTGCATTCCAAAACACTGTGTCCCAGCTAAACATTGTAGTACCTCCAAACACAGCATATCATCTCTAAGACATGGCATGTAGCTCCAAGCACTCTAACCCCCAACACGACGTGTTGAGATCCGGACACGACGTACTTCTAGAGACATGGCATGTGACATTCTTGACACAATATGTTACAACCTATCTGCTATGGCCTTCTTTTGTTCCCTAACATGGTATGTCGTGCAATGACACGGCATGGCGTGTCTGCCTCTTATACAACATGTCACTAATAGAATACATTGTGTCCAGTGTTGCTCACCTACATGACATCTACTTCTGCTTCTGCTGACTGAGATTATATAACCTCTTCTTTTACAAAGGTCTCTGAGACAGACTCTAGGCGTGTGACATTTGTGAAACTTAATGGGTCTAACTACATTCTTTGATCATATTCTTTCAAATCTATGTACTTTTTTGGGAAAGCTTGACCATTCTATGGATGCACCTCATCCAAAGAAAATCTAACAAAAAGGGTGTATACAAGAAGTGCTAAGCAGGATTCTAGTTCTACCTGGATATTGAACACTTGTGAATCACATGCTAAAACTAATCTCATCTTTATAGAGGCAGCAAAGGAGGCATGGGATCATATTGCCCAGACACTATTCTAGCAAAGGGGAATGCATCTCGAGTTATTGATTTGTATAAACATCTTTATTCTCTATGATGGGAAGACACCTTCATTTGCAACGCATTTTGACAACATCAAAGGGATCTCAAGAGAACTCAGAGTTCAACACCTTTTAACATCGGATCTGGCCAAACTACAAAACCAACAAGTAGACCAGTAAATGTATATTCGTAATCTGCAAATTAGATTCGAATTCGAGTCCGAAAATCATGAAAATATCCGTATTTGACATGTTTCGGATCGGATTCGGATATCAAAATATAGTATCTGAATATTTTCTGGTTGAATATCAGATATAGTGGTATGCGACCAGAGAAATATCTGAATCCGTATTATACATTATATGTGATTTGTATAAATCAATAACCTCATATATCGAGCTGGTTCGCATTGGGCTTTTCGTGCAGCGCTGCGGCCCTTCATCACAGCGCACAGGACAAATATCAGATAGTATTCTAAAAAAACCTTACCCTAGATATAAAACAACCCCACTCAGTTTTCAATCATGCCTCCTCCTCTCATCCCATTTACCTCCAAGCCATGGCGGCCAGGCAAATAGTCCAGCACACAACCGGTAGCAGCAGGCACTTGGAGCCGCATTTTCCGGCTTAGCTGGACGATCTCCGGTGAGATACGCGTGCATCTTCAAGCAAGGTCAGAGCTCAACAACTGCGATCGAGCTAAGTATCATCGGCAAGCACACATCTGTGCAGGCTGAGAGCTAAATCGTGGCTATCAAACACAATTGTGTGGCTAGAGGTTGCACCCAAAGCTACTTTCTATCTCGACAGCTGGTAACTAATCTGTGTAAGATGTTGGTGTGTTCTATCAGATTTGGTTAGATGTTGTGATTTATCCTTTCCATCGATCTTTTTTTTCTTCGCTCAACTCCTGAACAGATTCGTACTCTTTTCTTCAATTTTCTGAGTACAAATCACTATACTGATGATCACGCTATGATCTTGACTGAACTGAATATTTGTGTTTGCTCTTATTATTATTTCTTTTGTACTGTGTGCAAATGTGTTCTTGATTTCAAACAGGAAAGATTCTCACATTTCTACATCATTACGGTATGCACGTAGTACTCTCTACAGACGATTTGGCCTTCTGAAAATCCTGGACCATCTAGCTGAAGTTCAATGGAGAAACTGGGAACTTTGCTAGATATGCAGATTGCCTTGTACCTACTGAGAATGATGATTCAACGTTTTAAATACATGTATATGTGATTTGTTTGTTTAATCATGTACTTTGCTGAATATCGTCTGGGTCACACACACTGAAAAATATTTGTAAATAAAACAATAAGAATAAAGCTTCTATTTTTAGCCTTCATTTGGTTGATATTTTTATATGGGTGAATGCTTAGAAACTTATATTGTATTGATTCCCAACCTCTCGTCATTATTTTAAGAGGTTGGTGTGAGCAGTACCACCATGAAGTGCTGATAAGAGTGCAGTTCTTGCTGTTGGGTTCTAATGCTCTTAATCAAGGGAAAAGATTTTTCTGGAGGATGCACGATTTTAAAGTTCTGCCAGGAAATATACGAAAAATAACATCATATATAATTGCTAAATGACAAAAATAATTTTGAAGAAAAGATTGATCAACTTAATTGCACATTTAAAATTGATACTTTTTTTAAAACAAAACATCAGATTTTGAATATTATCTGAATTTAAAAATGGCTAATGCAGATTTAGACTTCGGATTTGGAAATTATCCGAATTCGAATTTCGAATTTGAATTCAGTTAGTCTTTTTCACATTTGACGGATATTGATTCGGATATCGGATCGGGTGAAAAAAATCGGATTCGAATATCGGATATATAGGTATCCGATTTGAATGTGATCCGTTTACAGGTCTACCCACAAGATGAGGTAATTTTGTATGTTCCTTGTATTTCTGCCGTCTAGTTCTGAAGTTGTTCGACAGCAGATTCTTGCATCTGAACCACTACCCACATTACATGTGCTACCTCCAATTGTCTAAATCCATGTCTGTGTCAACTACAAAAGAACATGTTGCTCTCGTTGTTTCCAAACAAGAATGTGGTACTTCGAGTCGTGGACAAGGAAGAGGACCCAACACCCTTGGTAGAGGGACTCCATCTTCCCAACTCCATAATACAATCTGTAAAAGAATAAATCACAAAGAGGATAAATGCTAGAAAAAACATGGTAAACCAGAGTTGGGAAGTCTAGCCTCTACTACTGAAACTGACGGGGAATCACCATCTACCTCTGGTGGCACCAATAATCAAATGGTGACACTTAGCTTTGTCAATCTTAACAAGTTGATCAAGACTTCTGCATCTCCTCAAGCAAAAATTGCTAACACTCAGGTGACTTTACCAATCTTTAAGCTTCTTCTTCTTCTTCCTCAAAGGATGACTGAATTATTGACTCCAGTGCTACTACCCACATGACTAGTAATGAGAAGCGTTTTATATCCTTGAAGTATAAACATCGCCCTCATGTGCAATTAGTTGATGGCTCCACTTCCCCCGTTATTAGGATAGGCGATACAACCAGCACTCACAATATTCTTGAATCTGTTTTATTTGTGCCAAAATTCCTCCAAATTTGATGTATGTTGGTAAGATTACCAAGACTTTGAACTATAGCATGGCGTTCTTTCCCAACATTGTCTCCATGGAGGATCTCAGGACAAAGTAAACAATTAGTAGGGGATATGGAGGTGGAGGTGGTTTGTATTAATTGCAAACATCATTAACTTCTTGAGCTACTACACTTGTGGCCCATCTACCTCTCTTCGCCAATGGCACATGCGCCTTGGTCTCCCATCTACAGCAATGTTAAAACTTTGTTTCCTAGCCTTCTGAAATTTTTTAGGTGCCAGACATGTCAAATGGGAAAGTGTTCCTTCTTAAAAAGGCCATTTATCGCCTAAAGTAGAGTCCACGGGCATGGTCTAATAATTATCATTGATACTAAAAAAATTTTGATTTCAACGAGCTTAGTGTGATCATTATGTGTTTATCAAAACCATTGTTGTTGGTATTATCATACTTTTTTTATGTGGATGGTGTCATTTTGTATGGTAGTGATGCCACATGTATTGTTGATAGAAAGAAATATCTTATGCAAGATTTTATGACCAAAGACATTAGACGTCTACAGTATATTCTCGACATTAACATAGTAAACAATAACGACGGAGTATCTTTATCTCAAAGGAAGCATACTCTAGATCTATTGACTGAATAGGAATGCTTGGATGTCGACCTACAATCTCTCCTATGGATCAAGCACATTTATCTATCAGCGGAAACTACTAAACCGCTAAAGACAAATTTAGTTGGAAGTAATTGGTTGTAAAACTCTTCTATTAATTGTTTCTAGGCTCGATATATGCTTTGTTGTGGCATTCACAATCGGTTTATGGATTGCCACCGGCAATGCCACTGGGAGGCAGCATGCCGAGTTCTGCGTTACATAGAAAGTGCACTTGGCCAGGGATTATTTTACAAAAGAAATGGACACCTCAGGTACTGGGATATTTTCTATGTAGAATATATAGGGAGAAAATTTGACAGGAGATCTACCTCTGATTATTGTAGCTTTGTGGGAGGTAATTTGGTTACTTGGCTAAGTAAGAAACATAATGAGGGCACCACTCGCTAGGTACAGTGTTGCGTATGAGCATCGTGCAATGGCAAATACTACTTGTGAACTTTTATGGATCAAACCTCTTCTTACACATTTTGGATTTCCTATCACAATTGGGTTGCTACCTTCATTGTCAATAATCATGCATTTATGAAAGGACCAAGCATATAGAGGTGGACTACCATTTTCTACATTACATGTTGTGATGACCAAAAGATCACCACTCCTTTCCTACCAACCAATGAGCAAACTACAAATATCTCTACCAAGCCTGTCTGGAAATAGTGTTCAGGAGTTGTGCTACAAGCAGGGCGTGATTGGCATCTATACTCCAGCTTAAGAGGGAGTATTGAGATATAAATTTATTCTTTATTCTCTATTTTATCTCCTTTATGTATTGTTTTTCTCTTTCTTATTTAGTCTCATTTAATATGGGGCTAAGCCTATTAGGCTCCTTAAGGGGTTTTTGTCCACTTTCCTATATCTCCTCTTATATATGGGAGAGGGTTTGTTCTTTTATCAATATAACAAATGGCATGATTGGCAATATGAATAGAGTTCAAGAGTCGTGCTAAAAGTTAGGCATGATTGGCATCTATGCTCTAGCTTGAGTTGAGGGGGAGTTTTAAGATATAAGTTTATTCTTTATTCTTTGTTTTGTCTCCTTTATGTATTTCTTTTCCCTTTTCTTATTTTAGTCACATTTAATATGGGCCTAAGTCTATAGGCCTGTTAGGGTTTATTGTCTACTTCCCTATGTCTCCTCCTATATGTAGGAGAGGATCTGCCCTATTATCAATATAACAAACAGCAACTTTTGATGGAGACAATTGAAATGGAAATATACATGATCGATTTCTCTATGGGGCACAATAGGTAGATCAAGAGAATTGTCCATGCTTGTGGGACCTCCAGACTAAGTGGTGATTGGAAGGTTGATACTTGAATCGACTGTTATATGTTCTATAGTACCTTCCTTCTGGCAACATGTGTACACCTATGTGATTAGGGAGGTTTTGTAGACGTGATAGTTGCAGCGGACATGGACGATACAGGAACCTCGTGAGCAGGGAGCACTTCTTGACTAGACGTAGAGTCTTCAATGATCACAAGATTTGGGAGTGACACCTCAAGCTCGAGAGCAATTTGAGTTTCTTCAATGAAAGGAGCTTCTTCAAAGACGATGACATATGCAGATACTAATACTTGTATTATGTGGGACTATAGCATGTGTACCCTTTTTTGGTTCTAGAGTAACCGAGTAAAACACGATGGTAGATCTTGGACCATGGTTTAAGATTTCAGTCAAAATTTCAGTTTTGACATATATCAAACATAAAAAAGCACCTCATCAAGAAGACGTAAGAAAATTTTCAATTTTTTGTCGAAATTCTACCAAGGGGGGTGAAATTTCGACAAAACACGACGATTTCGGTGAAGAAGAAAAAAACCCAGTTTGCTCTTGATTCTTGAACATAGTCACAAATTCGGTATTCGGGATACGTTCGGTTGAGTTGAAAATTTCGGAATTCGGCAATTATGGGGAAATTCGGATAAAAATCGGTCAACATACGATAAAAGTACGGTCAACTATTCGGGAAAAAATTTGGGAAAAACTGGAGAATATATATTGCATACAGATATATGTATATATATGTTATGCACATATAAATATACATATATGTTGCATACATATATATGTAACTATTACTTACATAGACATACATTACACACACACATATGCATGTACATATACACACATATATATGCACGAAGTCTCAAACTAAGTTGGAGTCTTAATCAGTTTAATACGGCAAAAGAATGTATAGAACACGAAAAAAACATTAAACGTGATTAGTTCGTGAATGATACGGAAATAAAAATGTAATATTTGGGAATTAGAATTTATTTGGAAGTTTCATACGTCTAGGGAAAAGTTCACCTTTTAAACGCGACTTATTCAACAAGTGGGAGTATATTGTGACTACACTCTTGAAGGCACTTTCTTCTTCGAATATATGGTAAGCTCACTCTCTCTCCCCTTCCCGTCTACATGTATTTCTTCCACTTCTAACCCCTTCTTTCTAGATCTAAAAAATTACATATGAAATTGCAAGTTCAAGTGATACACTACAACTGAAACTTGTAGATTTGTAAAATTATGTTATAAATTACATATATCTACAATTATTTTACAAATCTAACTTGATATATATCATGTTTCTCAAGAAGAAGGATAAAATATTTTCAAAATGAGCTTTCTTATTTCTAAACATTATGTTCGTAATTATTATGTAACACTAAAAAATGTTAAATATATAATTGAATATATTATATGAGATGATTTTCGTAAAAATAGTTTATATATAAGTAATAGATCTAATATTAAACTAATTAATTATAATTTAGTCCTTATAAATGACTAAAAAATTGACTCTTCAATATTGTTTTGTATGATGTTAAGTTAGATACGTCAAATTTCAACTACATGTGGGAACAATATATAGTTAAAACACATTGACTTGATATATTCAATATATTTGACTATTAATATTATATTTATATATACCTATTTTATAGATAATTTCAAGCCTAAATTGAGAATAATTTTCGTATCTTCACTCTTTGATGACCCATTCCATAAGCTATAAAGTATCAATTGAATTTGATTGTTAATGTAGTGATCATTGTTGCTGGAATTCAAAAAATTTAGAGATGGCATTTTCATGTGATAGTAATGGTGGAGCTTCCCCAGTTGGTAGGGAAAAGGGTACTCTATGAAGTAAGTCGTAATAGATTTTGCTAGAAAAGTTATATAAACTAAGTTGAAGTAATTCAAATTGTCACAAAAATCTCCATTCAAACAGTTTTTTATCTTTTCACTCACACATGTAGAAGCACCAACGCCCAATATTAACATATGGTATTATTACATAATTAATTGTATTTATGGATGTAAATCAACCGGATAAAATTTTGTGAATTAATTCCTTTATTTGGTTATCAAAATCATGTGTCAAAATCTTGTGTCAATGGGAACTTTGATGACAAATTATTGTTTTTGAGCATGTTTGGAAACGACATCGAAATCCAATTTTAAACTAGTGTTTTAGAAAGCACCCCAAGCGGCTAATTAAGGGCCAATACCGCCAAATTTCGTCAAATACCGTCATATTTCACCAAATACAGCCAAAATTTTGATGAAATGTATCGTTATACCGATAGAAATACTGATATTTGCGTGTATGAGCCTATTTTGTTGTTTGAGAGGAGAAAATGAGGGAGCAACAAGGATTTCAGCGATTGGGATTCAAACAAGCCTAGTTATATTTTTTACCATTTCTCTCATTCATGGTTAAAATGTTGATTTCAATGCCATTTTCGATTGTCGAGAAACAGAAATTAGCAAAAAACATCAGTCAACATTTTGGTTATTGTGCTCTTGTTAAAACAAGATTTCGACACAAATTTTGACAATTTCAATGACCAAATGAAGAAATTAAGTCATAAACTTTACATGGACGATCTATACACATAAATACAACTAATTATGTGATAATACCACATGTTAGTATAGGGTGGGGGCTCCTACAAGTGTGAGTGAAAAGAGACAATTGTTTCGATCAGGAGTTTGATTATGCAATGTACACAAACACATATATATATTATGCAATAGCATGTTATATCTTATATCTTGCATTTATTTGAGTAATACAAAAAAAATCTCATTTTTTATGTTTTATTATTTTTTACTTTTTAGTGAAATTACATAGTAGAAATTTTGACAGTTGGGTAGTAGGTTTTGATGTCTTGTAGCCACTGAAAACAAAATTTCAACCAAAATTTTGCAAATTTGGTTAAAATTTTAAACCGTACTCTGATTCACACTTCATTTATCTTAATTAACATATGCATCCATCCAAAAAGTCTTAAATTAGCAAAGATCCCCCACTTTAATTCTTCATATAATTTCCTAATTGTATGTGGTCATAGATCTACAACGCTATCTCATTATATACATTAAAATATAATATACATAAATACTCCACTATATAGGAGTATAATTTGCAATCATTTTAGTAGTAAGCTAATCGTTATACATATATTCTTATTACTAGTATTATTTAGTATATAAAGCAAGAAAACTTACTACTTAGCAACATAGACAAAAAATGATTGAGAAAAAGTATGAATTTTGAAATGTTCTAATCTTATATTTGTTTATTTATGGCACTAGATACACATATCTTGCAACATGAACAAGGTCGCAACTCGCAACATGTTCACTACACTTCTTATATTATTGCAACCCCACAACATGCATATAGTCGACATGGTAATAATGCCTTTTATATTTATCCCACTATTGTGAATGATCTATGGGGGAATTCACTATCGCATAGCAAGATCATGTGGTACTAAATGATAGCGGGATTTGTTCTCTTCAGCCCCAAATACTTGTACTCTTCATAGTTGGTGTGTGTTTGGGGGGGGGGGGGGTTATTGAGGGGAGACAGAGAGATGATATATATATAAAGAGAGAGAGAGTCAGGCTAGAATACACTCGAGTGTACAGATCGCACGAATACACTCAAGTGTGTTTGCATATCAAGACTATTTTTTGCAAAATGTAAACCATTGATCTTCACCGTCATACTACAACTACGCTACATACAAATTTTGAGCCCATTTGGATGAGTGTAAGTCACTCATCCAAGGGCAACAAAATCAACGCGCGAAACTAATTTGAAATGCATAATTTTTGCGGTCTTTATAACATGACCTATAAATGTCTAAATGTGCTCAAATTTTGCGTATGAGCTATTCCCAAGATGTTTAAGAAGATCAACGGATTAGATTTTTTAAAAGAACATTGAATCATGAAAAACTACTTGAGTGTATTCTGCTCCGAATACACTCGAGTGTATTCTAGCCTGACTATATATATATATATATATATATATTGTTCCAGGCTATTATGACTTCATATTTTTTAGCACATTTGTTCTTCTGATGTCTTTATGGCATATCATTCCCACTAAGCATTGTATATCTTTAACTGATTTCCAGTGCATCATTGGTGTATCTCTTTCCCAATGACAGTGTGCTTCTTCGTCTTCATGCCATGATATGCACATGGTTGGCTGTCTGCGGTTATTCCGGATGACCACTTTCGTGCACGTTGAAAAACTTCAGTTGTTGCATTAACACGTTGGAACAGAGCTTGTTGCGCTCATTCCAACCTCTTGTTCTTTTTGGTATTAGTGTTCTGACAATCTTGTTGCATTCTCGTGAGATTGATGTTTGTTTTTCCATATCAATTTTTTTAAAAGCGTGTCAATGTCTAGCCTGCAAATACTAAACCTGCAAGGTTGATGTTCGTCCAAATTTTATCTTCACTGAGCTACTCTAGTTATGTCTTCTCCAAATTGCAACTTGCGTCTATTGTTTCTGAAGTGTTGATATGGTGCTTTTAGTGATCAATTTGGGTTTTTCTTTGATGATGTCTTTCATTCCAATCAAGCCCCCTAGATATACGCTCCAATTGATGGATCTAGTATTAGTATGGCAATCATTAGCACCCCATAATGTTTGTTTCCGTGCCACGTTATGCATGTCCATGGTCTTCTGTACTTTGGTCCAGTTGGATACACTTCTCAGACTATGTGAAGATGCATCTGCAACTACATTGACATTATGGGATGTGTTGATTGTGTTTATTCCAATCATACATTCCTTTTTCAAATGAAGATAGCTTAGTTGTAGTGCTTTGATCGTCGGCTCCAGAATGATGGTGAAAAGTTTTAGTTGTAGCTTTTGGATTCCGTCTACTAGATGTTTTTCATTCCAAATGCACTTCAAGAGATCTTCTCCAAAGCTCAAGTATTTCCAACTTGCAGACCACAACTTGAAAGGAGGTATCATCAAAAAAAAATTAGTTGGAGAATAGTGTTTAAGGAGTAAAAATTCTTGTATGAGAAGTGAAATTTTTATTTCTTATTAGTTGTATTGTTCAATTGAGTCTTGTATGTCCAAGACGATATGTGTTTCACCCAATTTCCATCTTAAGGGGGAGTATTAGAAGGTATTATTAGTTTAATTAGTAAATAAGTTCATTTATAATATGAGCCTAAATTTCTTGGCCCATTAGGGTTATATCTTTTTTCTTGTACTTGTCTTCTCTCCTATATATAGAAGAGAATTTTGTGCATCTATCATTAAGAAATATATATACATGGGATTTCCCCCCCTGTCTCATTGTTTCAGACCAACAATTGTGTCCAAATGCACTATTTTGCCTCTACCACAAAAGATATTTGGGTATACATTCTTTCTCAAGATCCTTATACTCACTGTTGATAAGATATCCTCAGACTCCACTAAACGTGTATTTCTCAAACACCCTCAAAAAGGAAACAAAAGCTATGATCCTATTGGGAATCAAGTTCTAACTGGTGTAGATTTTTTACTCTTTGAGAGTACTTCATTTTTCTCAATTGAGGGATCTGTCGTCAATCCCTAAGTACTATTGCATATCAAATCAAAAAAAATCTAGTACCATAGCCCATTTACCTCGTGTTTCCTACCAGTTCCACTCCTATTCTCGCCAAGACGCATCACACAATTGTACTCTAAGCATTGAGCTCCATCTACTAATATGCCTCCTACTATCTCTAGTCTTGCTTATGATCCTATGACTAAGTTGTCAGAGAATATTCTGACAAGTTTAGATTCAATTGTTGCCTAGATCAATTTGACTTCTCTACTCTTAGGAAGAAGGGCAATCAAAGTAATAGTTGATATCTTTGAGAAGTAACCCGCTTGAGAAGAAATTTTGCACTGCACAAATTAAGTCCTCGCCCCTCCTCTCCAAATCTAGCTTGATGAACATCGACCTCTCATTTGATTGTTCAGTATTGTTCTTCACAGCATCCAAATTTGACCATGTTTACCTTCGTAGTTCCTTCTCTTATGGCAATTCCAAAGAGCACTAGCGAGCTCTGGCTCGTATTGGCTAACTAATGGCAATGGAACTTCAAAAACAAGCACATCTAAGGCATGCAAAATTTCAAACTTGGTCCCCTTACAGACTAATTCTAGATCGGTTGGCCACAAATTAGTCTAGCCCATTAAGAATCATCCTGATGGCATGTTGTGACTTAAGAGACACACTGAAGATTATACAAAATTTAGAGTGGATCACTAGACTTTTTAAATATTAAGATCATTTGTCATGCTTAATTATGTTAAAATTCTAATTGTTTTTGTTATTCATTTAGATGACCTCTCTACCAACATAATGTTAAGAACTCCTTCTGACATGATAACCTCCATAAATCTAATTACATGGAGCACTTGCCTTGTTTTGTTATCAATGGAGTATACTAAGATATACCGCCTCTACAAGGCTATTTCTTAAAATTAAGACATGAGTTATATTCCTCCTGCCCTCCTCATGAGAACATAAAACGAGCAACAAAGCTACAAGCCCACTCATCCGACTCCAGATCCAGCCCAGCCACCCAAAACTACAAGGCTATTATGGGCTTGAGTAAAGCTGTAGAGCATGGTTTGTTTATTAAAATTGAGAACTATTTTGGCAACTTTTGACTTTAGAAATTTGCAACATATTGTTCTAATATAAAGAAACCCAAGACGTGGATAGTATATAAAAACCATATCATAATAACTAGTTGTGAGCAAGTTTGTATAAGTAAACCTAGGAGCATTGTCCAAACATCTTACCATGGATCTAAGCAAACTTTGTATATTCTAGGGGTTGAGATTGTGATAACCAAAACTAAAGTATCTTTGCCAAAAACATATCATAATATCTAGTTGTGATCAAGTTTGTATAAGTAAACCTAGGAGCATTGTCCAAACATCTTCTTACCATGGATCTAAGCAAACTTTGTATATTCTAGGGGTTGAGATTGTGATAACCAAAACAAAAGTATCTTTGCCTCTATATAAATACACATTGGATATACCATAGAAGATAGACATGCTTGGGGTCAAGACCAGCAG
This sequence comes from Alisma plantago-aquatica, assembly GCA_963693085.1. Taxonomy (NCBI): domain Eukaryota; kingdom Viridiplantae; phylum Streptophyta; class Magnoliopsida; order Alismatales; family Alismataceae; genus Alisma; species Alisma plantago-aquatica. The sequence continues at coordinate 176,726,754 of OY856413.1, forward strand.
ATACTCCTCTAGGGCCAAATACTCCTTGGGATGATGACAGATTCCCATACTTTAGCAATATTCCAAGTTAAAAACGCTTAGTAGGCAAGATGATTTACATAACACGACCTGACATCACTATTATAGTTGGTTTCCTACGTAGATATCTTAACAAGCGAAGGATTTTCCACTAGGATGCCATTAACCAAATTCTAAGATATCCTAAGAAAAAGCATGGATGAGGTCTATTGTACAAGAGGAGAGGACAGCTTGATATTTGTGGCTTTTTACAATTCCATTGTGCTAGATACGAAATAGATCTAAATTTAGCATCAAGATAGTACACTCATGTTGAGGGGAACATAATGATCAAAGAAGCAAGAAACAAATCATAATTTCCGGATCCAACGATGAGGTGAATATGGTTCATACAACCTAAAAATTAACTTGGTCAAAGTATTTGTACAGAATAATGGTTTCCACAGCAACGCTGCATTCCTCTGTATTGTAAACAGTAAAGCAAACATATTCATCGCTAACAACTCTGTGTTGCAGCTTGCAGGTAAGAACAAAACAAATAATAATTGGGTCATTTTTACGAAGGCAATGCTCAAGGATACATTTCTACTCCCTATCTGCCATTAGAAAATCTTCTCACATACCATGTATTGGCCCAGAAACTAGGAAGAACAGAACTTCCTCGCGAGCAGTTAGGGGCATCCTGGACACATGTCAGACTCGAACACAGCATGGACAGGGCCCAAACTTGTCCACCGTTTTATGAGACTAGACATGGCAGGCAAGCCCATATTCCATATATCAAAAGGAAAGTAGTATGGTTCCTCCCCCTCCCACTTCCTCCGGTATACCACCACCAATATCTCCTCTCCTACTCATGTCCTCCGTATTTAATTATTTGTTATACATTATTCTTGCATACCTAATTCACACTTCTTACACTATTGTTCTACATTTGGACATGCACATTTATGATAACTCATTGTTCTCTATACACGATATTTAACTTCATATTACAGATGCATTGTTGTTTCATAATTCTCCATCTATAATGTTTTAACTTACAATGTAAATATATTTTATTTTCATGATTTTCCAAATTTATTGTTTGATTTCACATCTATACGAACTTTGGTTTTGATGTTGTACTTTTGTTTTTGTTTCGTTCAACTCCATGTTATGACTTACTTTAGAACTTTGGATGGATTTCAGTTATATCTATCAATTCCATGCTGCATGCATATTTACAATATTATATATACACACACAATACATATATTTACATACATGCATATATTTACATTACTATATATAGAATACAAGACATTCAGCATGGAGTAAAAAGATTTCTGATGGTTTTAACTTTCCCAGTAAACATATAATGAGAAACAATAAACAAATAGTATTCATCTATTTTTATAAACTAGTCACACTACAAAATTAAGCTCATTTGGACGAGTATAGCCCTTCCTTAAAACATTACGCAATTGATAGCCTACAACGAATTCAAATGTCAACTTTTTGTACATGTTATATGGATGGCCTAGAAGTATCCAAAGAGTTGAGAACTAGTCCATAGAAAACTCATGAGGTGAATATAAAGATCATACAATTGAATTTTACATGTGATTGATGCAAGATGTAAAACTATTGAGTTTTATTGATGCTATGCTAGAAACGATTCCAGTCTAGCCTAACTATATGTATATATATGTATGTCCATATATGTGAGGTTAAGAAGTATGTATCGGACGGTACATGTAGCTTGCAAATACCCACTATCAATATAGCACATATTGAATGTGTTAATTGAATCCAACCATACGGATTGAATCATCATTCTCTAGATATGATGTATTTTAAAAATCACATTCATATCTCATATATATCATAAGAATATAGTTATAGATCAACGAACGGTTTCTGTAAATTCTACAACTTACTATTGGTTAAAAACCAAATATTTTCTCTGATGGAATGATCCATAAATGTTAGATTGAGGTTTTTTTTATACACACGTAATTTAAGGGGTCTACATCGAATCAAAAAGTTAGATTATTATCTAGATCTTTGCAATAATGTTAAGTTAAGATAGGTACATATTAAGCTGCATGCGCTCGATGTGTGTGTGTCTTTGCACGTGGACATGTGCGGGCATATAGGAAATAGAAATGGACACAAAGATCTAATGGAAGGGAAAGAAACATCTTTCGCACTAAGACACATGATGGCAGCCGACCTGGGCATGGTTGGGAATGAGGCTTAGATGTTGGTGGTGGTGGTGGTGGTGGCAGCGGCAAAGATGTGTTTTTTTGTCATCATCATCATCAACTAAGCCTCAATCCCAACTATGTTGGGGTCGGCTACATGGATCCTTCTTTTCCATTCAGCTCTATCATGGGTCATATTCTGGTTGAGATGTAAAGATTTAAAATCTCTCTATATAAGTTCTTCCCATGTTAATTTAGGCCTTCCTCTTCTTCTATTAATTGTGCTTGCCTCAATAGTAATGATTCGTATAGGCGCATTAGTCGGTTTGCGTTGCACATGTCCATACCATCTGAGTTGGCCATCGCGCAACTTGTCCCCAATGCTCGTCACCCCCACTTTATTCCTGGTATAGTCATTTTCTCAAGCGATCTTTTCTTGTCTTCCCACACATCCATCTCAACATACGCATTTCAGCCACGTTCATCTTGTTGAGTCCTTGTTTCTTCACCGCCCAACATTCACTCCCATAGAGTATGGTTGGCCGTATAGTAGTTATATAAAACTTGCTTTTTAGTATGAGAGGGATCTTCCGATCACATAATATTCCAGTTGCACTCCTACATTTCAACCATCCTGCGGTGACAAACGTCATTTTGAACCTCGCCATCTGTTTGAATGATAAAGCCCAAGTAACGAAATTTATCACATTTTGGTATATCTACTCCACCCAACTTGGCTCCACCATTCATACTGCGAGATTGGCTGAAATTGCAATGCATATACTCAGTTTTGCTCCTACTAATCATCAATCCATTTGATTCCAGTGCCTTTCTCCAAAGTTCAACTTTATCATTCAAACCATCTTTAGTTTCGTCAATCAATACAATATCATCAGCAAATAACATACACCAAGGAACATCATCCTGAACATTCTTTGTCAACTCATCCATAACAAGAACAAACAGATATGGGCTGAGTGTGGATCCTTGGTGTACCCCAACTGTGATGGGAAATGTTGGTGTGTCTCACCTCCAGGAGTCTTCACACTTGCAGTAGAGCTACCATACATGTCTTTAGTCAAGTCAATGTATTGGATTGACACACCCTTTTCCCTCAAAACCATCCACAACACTTCTCTGGGTACTTGATCAAGATATGTTTTTTTGTAGAAAGTCAAAATTCTAAGTGAAAGAGTCTGCCAAGCAAAAGATATTCCATATTCTAATGCATAAATCGACGAAAGTCCTTAAGCCACTTTCCTCAACCAACCTTGACCTGGTTCAGTTTTCATTGTAGTATGATGAGTAGAATGAGGTCCATATAAGAAGGAAGCTGACAACACCAGAAATCATGTGACAGTTGTACTTCTCAAGACAATACAGGAGAAGCCATTGTGTCCAATGCCATCTGACGGATTCGTTTTCATGGTTCCTAGCGGATATTAAACTAGATCGAATCTTCAGAAGTAATGTACTGTAATGATGATAAGGAATATCAAGAAAGTTAACAAGCAAGATGGTAATAAAAAAGATCACCAGCGGTGAGTAATGTAAAAACGCAAGGGCATACCATGCTGAACCGGAGAAGCGTAGTTTGAGATATGCCCCTTGCCAACAAATTCCGCCCAAGATGAGTTTTCTAGGGGATTATTGTCAATCGAATGCACACATCTCCCAATTTTTTGGGCTCCCCTGGGTTCCATCCAAGATGAGATCCTCCTCGAAGTACCATTTTCCCACTCCTTATCGCCATTCAATGGTCCATTCCAGTGAGTGTGATTTCTAGCCATATAGTCATAATCAGATTCGTTCACGCCAAAACCAGCGGGAGGCAGCTTGGGAGGTCCAGAGCCACGGAACCCATACTGCGGATAGAAGGGCTCAGCTTGAACGAGATTGCTCGACAGCGTCCGTCGAACCTGCCAATCAGAGCCGTCGGAAGGAAAGCTCCCACCTTGGCGACGACCCGAATCCGTCGCCATGGTAGCAGCAGGGGGGTACACTTCTGTTGGTGTGGAGGGTGGAAAAGGTTGGACAAAATCATCGCGGCGATCGCGGTGGGGACGCTTAGAAGTATCAGGGAAAAGTTTGGGGGGACTGCGATCATGGATGAAGGGCTGAGCCAACGGAGAGAGGGTTGAGGAGGAGTTGGCTTCCGAGTTCGAAAGCCACTGACCGGCGGATATAGAATCGCGGCAGCCGAAGGCCATCACACCGGCGCAGGAAAAGGGTGCGTAGCGAGGAAGCGGGGAGAGGGAAAGGCGCAATTTGCTGCTCAAAGGAAGGCCCGACGCCCAAAACAATTCACCGGACGATCAAAATGAGTTAATGAGAAAGATGATGCTATAAATCCCAACGGGGGCGGGGAATCCTAACCGGGTAGTTGGTGAGGCTTTTCATTGTCAGGTGGAAAATATAATAATAATTAACAAAATGAAACGAAAGAGTAGTTAACTACTCAATCATCCACTGATATAATTAATAAAATTGAGATAATTAGTCAGACAATTTTGGTCTTTCTACTTTTCTTAAAAAAATTCAAGATTAAAAATTGATTACAAAAATACCTTCACGGAAGTTTGGGTGATAAATTGAACGTCATTTCTGATGGCAACACCTAAAAATCTAAAATAAAATTAAGGTGAAGAAAAATTTAAACAAAATTAATAAATTACCTTGTATCTACGGATGATCATTAGCGGTCTAGTCCACTTATGTCCCGACAAGATTGATGTGTCAGGTCGAGAAAGTTAACTTAAAACTCTATACGAATTAGGCTAGCGTCAAGCTAAATCTAGTTACCCTTATTCATCGTGCATAGAATAAATCCTAACGGGGTCGGGAATCCTAATTGGGTAGCTGGTGAGGCTTTTTGTTGCTAGGTTGAAAGAATAATAACGATGATGAAATTGAGGTGAAAGGGACTAAAATATACTTAGTAATTTACTTTGTGTCTAGGGATGAACATAAGTTGTTTAATCCGGTCATGTCTCGACCATCATAATCCGACCCAAGCTCCGTTCTATATAAATACACTGGGTGTCAGCCCAAGAACTTTTGACCCAAATCTTTATACAGGTTGAGCCAGCACCAAATTAAAACCAGACAACCATATTTGTAAGGACCCTGAGCTTCGTTTAGGGTTTACCATGTTTGTTTTGCTTAACATTGATGCTTTGATGCTTTGATGCTTGCTAATCACCTTTAGTGGTGATTAGGGTTTGGTTGTGCTTTGTTGAGCGTTGGAGGGGCTACTTACAAATAACCCAAGTCTAGGGTTTTGTGGGCAAGTTTGCCACCTTGTGAGGTGTTCCCTCTCTATTTGCTTCCTCTAGGGTTGAGAGGAAGGCTTGGGCTCGTTGCTTGAGTTCTTTTGGGCCTAGTTGAGCTTGTTTGGGCCTTGAGGTGCCTTGTTTTGGCTTGGTTGAGCCTTGTGTCGCCCAAGAGATGTTTGTGTCGCCCAAGATGAGGTGTGTGTCGACCTAGAGGTGAGTGTGTCGGCCAACATGTGAGGTGTGTCGCCCATGGGGCAAGTGTTGTGTCGCCCATGGTGTTTGACCCAGCTTTGACCTCGTTTGTGTCACCACTAGTGGACACTTGGAGCTTGATGCATGCATGTGGCAAAGACCTTGGACAAGTGTATAAGGCTTGCTAGAGTGGTGGCTTGAGCTCTAGGACAAGTGTCCTTTGGGTGGGCGACACCTTGTTGGGATCTACCTTGTTTTCTCCTCCCTTTCCTTCTATATAGGTGGTTCTTTTCCGTGCTTTGAGTTCCTTTGATCCTTTAGTTTCCTTCTCCACCTTGAGTGCACGACACTCCCTTCTTCCTTGCTTGTGTCGGCCGACACACCCCCTTGAAGGAGTAGGTGGTGGTCGACATCCCTTGAAGCTTGGATCTCTTCTTCTTCTTTGGAGCTTGGAGCTTAAGGCGGGTTGCATAACTTCTAATCCTAACTCCATTATCTCTTGCTATGATCTTGTTTACATGTTAGTAGCTTAGTTTCTTGCTTAGCTTTCTTGTTGTCCGATCCTTGTGATCTAGGGTTTGTAGGTGAGCAATACTCCTTTCTCTCCTTGGTCTAGAGGAGTGAGTTTAAGTCCCTAGTATCATGAGCAACACCACTCTTTCTTAGTCGATTGAGGTGAGCTTGTGTTCTAGTTGCTTGAGCAACACCCCCTCTCACCATGGACTAGAAGGGTGAGCTTGGGTTGGTGTTTGTGTTGCCCGATGGGTGATAGGTGGTGTGCAAGACCCCTCTTTCTTGGTTGATTGAGGTGAGCCATCCCCTTGACCCTTTAGGGTTTCGAGCACCTTGTGTTTGAGGAAGAAGATGACCTTGTTGGACGATATCCCTTGGCTTAGCATGTTGGGCGACGTGTTTGCTCTTGTGTTGGGCGATAGGCCAAGTGAGGTGTGTGTTGGCCAACAGGCCTGTGATGGACGATGTGTTTGATGTGTGGTGGTGTCGGGCGACACCCCTTGCTCCAGTGATGGGCGTCACACCCTTTCTCTTGGCTTTGTGTCGGCCGTTAGGCCTTGACCAAGTTGTTGCACATTTTGTGGTTGTGCTCTCTCTCTCTCTCTCTTGGTTGTTATCCTCTAGTGATGACCTGGCCGACGGCCCTTATATCGGGCGTTGTTGAGTGGAGTGTGTCGGACGTCACATGCCCTTGTGTGTCAGCCGATAACGCCTAGTCGAGACGGGCGTTGTCCGAGAAGCCAATGCCTGACACCCCACTCCTATCGCGCGTTACCCCTTTTCCTTGTGACGTTGTGTCGCGCGCCGGTTGTCTTGGTGGCAATGCAACATTGCTGCTCTCTTTTATACCTGTCGTTATGCGTTGATCCTTGGGTGAGGGCAGGTTGCCCGTTACACCTCTTTTAGTGAGGGTTTTGGTATCTTTTGTGAGGGATCCTTATATCATGAAAACAGCCTAGTGGTATATGTCTTTGCTTAACGATGGTGACTCCTTATATAGGTGATGATGCACGTTATCATAAGCTTGATCACTTATCTTAGCCTGGTGATTATTTGTTAATGCTAAGAGTGGTAATGGTAGTGGTAATGATAACGCTTGTTCTGTATATCTAGCATGACTACATGCATGAAGTAATTTTCTTGATTATTTGTATAATACTGAGATGAGGATAAGCATAGATATGGTTTGCTTAATAATGTGTCTTGTGTACATGATCACCAGTTGATGTAAAATTGATAAGCATAGCATCTTGAATGTCATCTCATGATAGTAAGCATAGTCCTTATGTTGAAACTATGATTATTGTACACACTAACCATGCAGATGATGCTTAGCCATAAAAAGGTTATGAGAGATATGTGATGAGTAACATCACTTTGGTAAATACTCTTGTTGAAGAGGTTACATGTATGATGTGTTTGTTCCATGATGATAATGTAAGCCTTGAGAGGCAGTGGCAATACATGATGAGGGATTGAGATCCCATGGTATGTGATAATCCTTGAGATAGATCTGAATGGTTGGCAAGAGGCCAAGTGATAACATGTGACGTTGGATCCTTGAGATGGATCAGGTTGATGTGATTACAATAAAAGCATAATGTTGAGTTTTATGTTGTTTATTCTGTTATAGTTTGCATGTTATACAACTTGGTTGAACCTTGCAATCCATCTAAAAGACACTAAATAATCACAGTGAAATACATCATGTAGTTGCCCTGGCCATAGATCCATCATCGTCAGGATTTGGTGATGGTGAAACGGGTTCTCATGCGGGTTAACCCGGAGCGCATATTGTTGAATATGTGAGGTTTCTCCTAGCCTAAAGTGAGGAGGTAAGAGTGCAACTGCGGTTGTAGACTCAAGGGTGCGGATTCAGGCTCGTAGCCCAGTTGTGATGAAGAGCATGGTGAACAGGCCCATGGCTCAGGATATGTGATATGAGGAGCATGAATGCGTTCATGGCTCAGAGCACGGTGAATAGGCCCGTGGCTCAGTTTTACTAGCGTTGAGACATGTACTGAGGCGGGCTAGGCAGAGGGTAGCCTGTGGAGCTGACCTTGTGGCTAAGACCACTTCAGCATGAGATTGCGGTCCTGCTTATGTTGTACTCATGCACTGACCATGAGGCGGAGAAGGTCGTGGAGTCCGACTCTTCCATTGACCTTGTATGGCACCGGCTTGGGCTTCACAGCCGAAGGTTGGATTTGAGCGGTACAGCTCATTTCCTCAGGGCATAATAATACATAATTCAGCCAAATAGTATTACTGCTTAAGACAAACATGAAACATTGGTTGAGGCCATGTTTGTGTAGTTAATTCCATCATATCTTGCAGTTGCTTATATGTTTCTCATATGTGGTAAATCTTGTATATCTTGTCTTGATTATCATGTCCCATAAAGAAATACTTGGTTATATGCATTTTGTGCAGCTGGTAAGCTTGTCGGTAAGAATAGCTTTGCTTTACATAAACTACTCTTGTTATACATGTTATCAGTCGTCTGCTGTTATAACTTTATCTTTCTGAGGTTCTGTGGTTGCGGTGGGGAGTTATGTTTCCCACTGGGACAATGTTCAATTGTCTCACTCCACTGGTTTACACCCTTTTTAGGTGATTGAGCTAGACGTGGTGGTGGTCGTGGTGTTGCAGCCGAGCAGCTAGACGAGTAGTAGAAGGCAAGCGGTGGATATGCTGCTATTTTGGACGTTTTGTAGTAGAGTCTAGAGTCATCCATGCACCCTCGGGTCCTTGGCAGTGTTTTGACGTTGTTTCACGATGTATGATCGTTAATGTTTTGTATATCCTACTATTGGCCGGATGTGGGCCTTTATGTATATGAACAGGTGGTGAACTCATGTGATGGATGAACAGTTGTTCCTTTAAGCTGTGGACACGTATCAGATCTTGTACATGTATATATGACATGTTTCTGTGCAGGATGAGGACTGGAATGTAATAGTTTCTCAGTTTATCAGTTTTCCGCAATCGATTTTAATTAACCCGTGTTTTGGCAATCTGTGGTTATGGTGATTTCCGCACGTTTTCGTGTAACACCTCGCTGTCTGTGCGATAGTGGGACGTGTTGCCACAAGTTTGGTATCAGAGTGAGGTTCGCTGAGTCTATAGGGATTTAGGACTAGGTCGTCTGTTCTTGTGTGTTGTCCATATTTTCTTACAACCGTCTTCTGCCCTCAGCGGAAGAAAAGTCAAGATGTCTGGAAACCATGAAGAACACTCAGCTGAGTACAGCGATGCTGCTTTAGCTGAAGGGCAGGCACATGGAGATCGGGTGCCTGAGGTCCCCAACCTGACCCAGCCATTCTTGAACATCCTGCCTACCAACAGCTTATGGGGCAGATGATGGTCACGATGAATCTCATGGTTGAGCGATTGCCAGTGCCTCCTCCGAGAGCACAGGCTCCCCATGGAGAAGCATCGGGTATTGGGAAGACCTTCGAGCGGCTTCACCGAGTCGGGGCTTCGGATTATGCTGGAACGGCTGATCCAACGAATGCGGATCTGTGGCTGACAAGTCTTGAGAAGGCTTTTCGGATCCTCGACATCCCCAAAGCAGACAAAGTAAAGCACACTGTCTACCTTCTGAAAGGTAGTGCTGGTCACTGGTGGACTATCGAGGAAGAGAAGCGGCCCGGTGAGGTGATCTGTTGGGAGGTTTTCAGACGCGAGTTCGTCACCAGATACTTTCCCAAGACGTATCTAGATGAGAAGATCAGTCAGTTTGAGAGCTTGCGACAAGGAACGATGAACATCACCGAGTACGAGGCCAAGTTCATGGATCTATTGAGGTTTTGTCCTCACATGGCAGCGACGGATGAGGAGCGGATCAGACGTTTCGAGAAGGGTCTGAGTGCTGAGCTGACGACACCGGTTTCTACGTTGGAGAACCGGGAGCAGTTTGCTACGTTTGTGGAATCTGTCCAGAGGATCGAACGATCACTAAGGGAGAAGAGAGAGTCTATGGCTAAGAAGAGACTTGCTCAGTTCCAGGGTCAGAGGTTTGGTGGCTTCAAGAAGTCAAGGTTTACCGCACTGTCAGTGATGAAAGGTTCTGGTGGACCGTCTCAGTGGTCTCCGAGTAAAGGAATATGTTATGTTTCTTCACCACCTAAGGCACAAAGTTCAGCTTCCGTGGCAGTGATAGGGCCATCTAGGCCACGGGTTGATGATAGAGCATGCCATCGGTGTGGTCAGATCAGGCATATGAGGTTCAACTGCCCGAATAGAGATGTTGAGGTAACACAATAGCCGAGGTAGAGTCATCAAGGATCGGATCGGCAGTAGCCTAGTGGTAGTAGAGGATGAGGACGCGGTCAAGCGTCTCAGGCTGGATCGTCTGCTCAAGGAAGTAGAGGTCGTGGACAGTAAGCAACGGCTCGATTCTATGCCATGAGTCAGCCGGAGGCGATAGTCAACCTGCGAGTAGTGACATGTCAGATGGAGTTATTTCATTCTGATATGTCTTCTTCTTTCTTTATATCTATTCTGGTTGACCCGGGTGCTACACACTCTTTTATCGCCTATAGTATGCTTGAGAACTGTCGTTTACCTGTTAGCTGTAAGAAATATAACTTGTTGTTAGAAACCCCTCTTGATGGTTCCTCCTTGCTTCGAGAAGAGTGTCCATCGTGTGTTTTGTCTTTTTCAGGGCACTGTATTCAAGTGGATCTTATACCACTTGATATGCATGGTTTCGATGTTATCCTTGGGTTGGATACCTTAGAGAAGTATAAGGTTGTTTTGGACTGTGGTTCCAAGCAAGTTGTGTTTGATGATACTGGAGAGAAGTAGATCTTCCAGGGAGATAGGAAGATTCTTCCGACGTGTCTGGTATCAGCTATGGTGGCAGAGAAGTTGCTATGGCAAGGATGTGAGGCGTTCTTAGCTCACGTGGTGGATACTGTTGTGGTTGCCAAGGTGAAAGGTCCTAGCCTTGAGGAGGTGTCAGTTGTTCGAGAGTTTGCAGACGTGTTTCCTGAGGAGTTTCCTGGTGTTCCTCCACCCCGAGAGATTGATTTCAAGATCAATCTGGTACCAGGAACACAACCAGTTGCACAGACACCGTATAGGATGGCTCCAGTAGAGATGGCAGAGCTGAAGAAGCTGTTGCAAGAGTTGCTGGACAAAGGCTTCATCCGACTGAGTATGTCGCCTTGGGGTGCTCCAGTGTTGTTTGTTAAGAAGAAGGATGGATCGATGCGGTTGTGTATAGATTACCGGCAGTTGAACAAGGTCACGATCAAGAACAAGTACCCGTTGCCAAGGATAGATGATCTATTCGATCAGTTGCGTGGTGCTACAGTGTTTTCGAAGATCGATCTACGGTCCGGATATCATCAACTAAGGATTAAGGTGGATGACATACCAAAGTCAGCTTTCAGGATGAGGTATGGTCACTTTGAGTTTGTGGTTATGCCGTTCGGGCTAACCAATGCACTTGCTGCTTTCATGGATCTGATGAACAGAGTGTTCCGTCCGTTCTTAGATCAGTTTGTTGTAGTCTTTATAGATGACATTTTGATCTATAGTCGGGACAGGCAAGAGCATGAGCAACATCTTCGTCTAGCATTGACTCTTCTTCGCCAACATCAGTTGTATGCCAAGTTTAGTAAGTGTGAGTTCTGGTTGGAGGAAGTGACTTTCTTGGGTCATGTGATATCTGCTGAAGGAGTCAAAGTAGACCCAAAGAAGGTGGAATCCGTTGTAGATTGGGAACAACCAAAGACGCCGACAGAAGTTCGCAGTTTTTTGGGTTTAGCAGAGTACTACCGGAGGTTTATCAAGGATTTCAGTGCGATTGCTTTGCCGATGACGAAGTTGACGAGAAAGGATGTGCCTTTTGTTTGGGATGATCGATGTAAATAAGCTTTCCGGAGTTTGAAGGAGAAGCTGACCAGTGCTCCAGTATTGATCCTTCCAGAGCCTAGGAAGGGCTACGTGGTTTTCTGTGATGCTTCCAAGAAAGGCTTAGGTTGTGTGCTGATACAGGAGGATCATGTGGTTTCTTTTGCTTCGCGACAGCTTAACAAACACGAGGAGAACTATCCGACTCATGACTTGGAGCTGGCAGCAGTGGTTCATGCATTAAAGATTTGGAGACACTGTCTTTATGGGGAAGTGTGTCAGATCTTTACAGACCATAAGAACCTGAAGTACATCTTTACGCAGCAAGAGTTGAACATGCGACAGTGGCGATGGATGGAGTTGATCAATGACTATGACTGCACTATCGAGTATCATCCTGGTAAGGCGAATGTGGTAGCTGATGCGCTTAGCAGAAATTCTTCTTTTTCTTCCAAAAAGGCACAGTTGAGTTCCATGGTATGCCATAGGCAGGATATGTTTGTCTCTTTGTGGCAGATGAATGTGCAGATGGAGGTTTCCTCGTTAGCTGGACTTCTAGTACAGATGCAAGTCAAGCCTACGTTAAGACAGCAGATCAAGGATGCACAACAGACAGATGATGCAGTATAGTTGATCAGATCAGAGTTTGGCAGCGAAAAGCGTGATGGGTTTCATGAGTTTGAGGATGGGCTAGTCTGCTATCGTAATGGGATGGTGGTTCCTGATGTTGATGAGCTGAGGAAGTTGGTGCTCGAGGAAGCACACACATCGATGTATGCTATGCATCCAGGTGTCACCAAGATGTACCTTAGTCTGAAGGACTTGTACTGGTGGCCAGGCTTGAAGAAAGATGTAGCTGAGTACGTGGCTAGATGTGCGGTTTGCCAACAAGTGAAGGCTGAACATCAGAAGCTGACAGGTACGTTGCAACCTTTGTCGATACTGCAGTGGAAATGGGATCATATAACCATGGATTTCGTAGTTGGTCTACCCAAGACAACTAGGAATCATGATTCCATTTGGGTGATAGTGGATAGATTGATGAAGTCTGCCCATTTCCTACCAGTGAAGACGACATATACAGCTGAGAAGCTCGCTCGAGTGTATGTGGACGAGATAGTACGTTTGCATGGTGTACTAGCAATGATAGTTTCTGACAGAGGTCCTCAGTTCACGAGTCGTTTCTGGGAACAGCTGCACAAAGCGTTGGGGACACAGTTGAGGTTCAGTACCGCCTTCCATCCGCAGACAGATGGACAGTCTGAGAGGACTATTCATATTCTAGAAGATCTCCTTCGAGCTTATGTTTTGCAGTTCCTAGGCAGTTGGGATGTGCATCTGAGTTTGATAGAGTTTGCTTATAACAATAGTTATCAGCGGAGCATTGACATGGCTCCTTATGAGGCTTTGTATGGGAGGAAGTGTATATCTCCTTTGTGTTGGTATGAGTCTGGTGAGTATCAGTTGTTGGGTCCTGAGTTAGTGCAGCAAACAACAGAAAAGATCAAAGTGATACAACAACAGTTGAAAGTGGCACAGGACAGACAGAAGTCTTATGCAGACAATCGCCGACGACCTTTGGAGTTCCAGGCAGGAGACAAGGTATATCTTAAAGTCTCGCCATGGAAAGGTGTGTTGAGGTTTGGCCAGAAGGGTAAGTTGGCACCCAGGTATATGGGGCCTTACTCAGTTATAGCATGTGTTGGTAAGGTAGCTTATGAGATAGAGTTACCTCCAGAGTTGCACAGGTTACATCCAGTGTTCCATGTCAGTATGCTGAAGAAAAGCCATCCGGATTTAGGAACAGTGATACAGCCGGTTGAGGTTGAGCTGGATGAAGATGCGACCTATGAGGAAGGTCCTGCAGTGATTCTTGACCGAAGGGTTAAGAAGCTGAAGAGGAAGGACATGGTTCTTGTGAAGGTTCTTTGGCATCATCGTGGCGTTGAAGAAGCCACGTGGGAGCTTGAGGAAGAGATGAGGAGGAAGTACCCCTCGCTTTTCTCATCGGATTCGGGGATGAAATCCCTTAAAGGGGGTTAGCTTGTAAGGACCCTGACCTTCGTTTAGGGTTTACCCTATTTATTTTGCTTAACCTTGATGCTTTGATGCTTGCTAATCACCTTTAGTGGTGATTAGGGGTTGGTTGTGCTTTGTTGAGCGTTGGAGGGGCTACTTGCAAATAACCCAAGTCTAGGGTTTTGTGGGCAAGTTTGCCACCTTGTGAGGTGCTCCCCTCTCTCTTTGCTTCCTCTAGGGTTGAGAAGAAGGCTTGGGCTCATTACTTGAGTTCTTTTGGGCCTGGTTGAGCTTGTTTGGGCCTTGAGGTGCCTTGTTTTGGCTTGGTTGAGCCTTGTGTCGCCCAAGAGATGTTTGTGTCGCCCAAGATGAGGTGTGTGTTGAACTAGAGGTGAGTGTGTCGGCCAACATGTGAGGTGTGTCTCCCATGGGGCAAGTGTTGTGTCGCCCATGGTGTTTGACCCAACTTTGACCTCGTTTGTGTCACCACTAGTGGACACTTGGAGCTTGATGCATGCATGTGGCAAAGACATTGGACAAGTGTATAATGCTTGCTAGAGTGGTGGCTTGAGCTCTAGGAAAAGTGTCCTTTGGGTGGGCGACACCTTGCTGGGATCTACCTTGTTTTCTCCTCCCTTTCCTTCTATATAGGTGGTTCTTTTCCTTGCTTTGAGTTCCTTTGATCCTTTAGTTTCCTTCTCCACCTTGAGTGCACGACACTCCCTTCTTCCTTGCTTGTGTCGGCCGACACCCCCCCTTGAAGGAGCAGGTGGTGGTCGACATCCCTTGAAGCTTGGATCTCTTCTTCTTCTTTGGAGCTTGGAGCTTAAGGCGGGTTGCATAACTTCTAACCCTAACTCCATTATCTCTTGCTATGATCTTGTTTACATGTTAGTAGCTTAGTTTCTTGCTTAGCTTTCTTGTTGGCCGATCCTTGTAATCTAGGGTTTGTAGGTGAGAAATACTCCTTTCTCTCCTTGGTCTAGAGGAGTGAGTTTAAGTCCCTAGTATCATGAGCAAGACCCCTCTTTCTTAGTCGATTGGGGTGAGCTTGTGTTCTAGTTGCTTGCGCAACACCCCCCTCTCACCATGGACTAGAAGGGTGAGCTTGGGTTGGTGTTTGTGTTGCCCGATGGGTGATAGGTGGTGTGCAAGACTCCTATTTCTTGGTTGATTGAGGTGAGCCATCCCCTTGACCCTTTAGGGTTTCGAGCACCTTGTGTTTGAGGAAGAAGATGACCTTGTTGGACGATATCCCTTGGCTTAGCATGTTGGGCGACACATTTGCTCTTGTGTTGGGTGATAGGCCAAGTGAGGTGTGTGTTGGCCGACATGCCTGTGATGGACGATGTGTTTGATGTGTGGTGGTGTCGGGTGACACCCCTTGCTCCAGTGATGGGCGTCACACCCTTTCTCTTAGCTTTGTGTCGGCCATTAGGCCTTGACCAAGTTGTTGCACGTTTTATGGTTGTGCTCTCTCTCTCTCTTGGTTGTTATCCTCTTGTGATGACCTGGCCGACAGCCCTTGTATCGGGCATCGTTGAGTGGAGTGTGTCGGGCATCACATGCCCTTGTGTGTCAGTCGATAATGCCTAGTCGAGACGGGCGTTGTCCGAGAAGCCAGTGCCCGACACCCCACTCCTATCGCACGTTACCCCTTTTCCTTGTGACGCTGTGTCGTGCGCCGGTTGCCTTGGTGGCAACGCAGCGTTGCTGCTCTCTTTTATACCTGCCGTTATGCATTGATCCTTGGGTGAGGGTAGGTTGCCCGTTACACCTATTTTAGTGAGGGTTTTGGTATCTTTTGTGAGGGATCCTTATATCATGAAAACAGCCTAGTGGTATATGTCTTTGCTTAACGATGGTGACTCCTTATATAGGTGATGACGCACGTTATCATAAGCTTGATCACTTATCTTAGCCTGGTGATTATTTGTTAATGCTAAGAGTGGTAATGGTAGTGGTAATGATAACGCTTGTTCTGTATATCTAGCATGACTACATGAATGAAGTAATCATCTTGATTATTTGTATGATACTGAGATGAGGATAAGCATATATATGGTTTGCTTAATAATGTGTCTTGTGGAGCTGACCCTGTGGCTAAGACCACTTCAGCATGAGACTGCGGTCCTGCTTATGTTGTACTCATGCACTGACCATGAGGCAGAGAAGGTCGTGGAGTCCAGCTCTTCCATTGACCTTGTATGACACCGGCTTGGGCTTCGCAGCCGAAGGTTGGATTTGAGCGGTACGACTCACTTCCTCAGGGCATAATAATACGTAATTCAGCCAAATAGTATTACTGCTTAAGACAAACACGAAACATTGGTTGAGGCCTTGTTTGTGTAGTTAATTCCATCATATCTTGCAGTTGCTTATATGTTTCTCATATGTGGTAAATCTTGTATATCTTGTCTTGATTATCATGTCCCATAAAGAAATACTTGGTTATATGCCTTTTGTGCAGCTGGTAAGCTTGTTGGTAAGAACAACTTTGTTTTACATAAACTGCTCTTGTTATACCTATTATCAGTTATCTGCTGTTATAGATTTATCTTTCTGAGGTTATGTGGTTGCGGTGGGGAGTTATGTTTCCCACTGGGACAATGTTCAATTGTCTCACTCCGCTGGTTTACACCCTTTTTAGGTGATCGAGCTAGACGTGGTGGTGGTCGTGGTGTTGCGGCCGAGCAGCTAGACGAGTAGTAGAAGGCAAGCGGTGGATATGTTGTTGTTTTGGATGTTTTGTAGTAGAGTCTAGAGTCATCCATGTACCCTCAGGTCCTTGGCAGTGTTTTGACGTTGTTTCACGATGTATGATCATTGATGTTTTGTATATCCTGCTGTTGGCCGGATGTGGGCCTTTATGTATATGAACATGTGGTGAACTCATGTGATGGATGAGCAGCTGTTCCTTTAAGCTGTGGACACGTATGAGATCTTGTATATGTATATATGACTTGTTTCTGTGCAGGATGAGTGACTGGAATGTAATAGTTTCTCAGTTTATCAGTTTTCCGCAATCGGTTTTAATTAACCCATGTTTTGGCAATCTGTGGTTATGGTGATTTCCGCACGTTTTCGCGTAACACCTCGTTGTCTGTGCGATAGTGGGACGTGTTGCCACAATATTCATTACATATACTTATGTATATAACCACATATATAATATGTAATATATATCTCTGATAACTTATTATACATTTGAATATAAACTTTCTAACTTACATTTGATCTAGAAATTCATTTAGTCAGTAATATTTGTATGACTAGAAGAATAAGGTATTAGAGTTCATTTTAGTTATATGCATCCACTCTATTTTTATCATGTTTGTGATATTCTACAACATATTCTAAACCCATAAATAGGATGTATACTACTTACATAGATTGTTTAAAAAAATGGCTCAATCAAACACTTGTAGATCATAAACTAAAATGGTGTACATTTTTAAGCAATAGTAACTATAGAGATTATGAGTAAATGGTGGGATCATTTTTCCTTATATTTCGTAAATATGTCTATGTTTTTTAAAGGTGTGTAGTCTGGATATCATTACTTTTATGTAGTGGGTTTAGTTAAAAAGTTGTGAGAGTAGTAGTTTTACATATGATACATATAGGTCGCATGTACATGACGGCACATGGTTCCAAACTATGTTAGTGATCTATTATATGTATATGTTTGCAAATATCTTCCTTTTAGTATGTTATATATGCAAGTTGAATTCAAGATGAAACCCAACTCTATACATGGCCAAGCATGAATCCAATTTTTTCAAACATTATTCATGATCTAAAACTAGTCAAAAACTTTTAACAGTATAGATATGGGCAAGGACTTCTTAAAACTTGTTATAATCTGGCATGATGCTTATCACTAATGAATGGCAATGCAGTCATGAGGGAAACTGAAGGTCGACACAAACTTAATAAGAAAAACCATTGAGAAGACAAAATAAAGAAAAATACAAAGCCATTATTTAAAAAAAATTGCTACCCAACCACATCGGACTTGAGTGGACACCTAGATTAGTCTAGTTTGGATAAGTAATATGGTTAGGTTTGGTATAGAAATTCTTTACATTGGACCTATATGATCTCATAAGAGTTTAGATGTTTGAATAACTAGAAATTCTTAAGACTTATCTTATGTGATTTGGTACGCAATATGTGGTTGGTTGACCACTCACAGCTAATTTGACCAACAATGTATAATGGTTTTTATGTGTATTAGTAAACACACATATTCTATGGTAAATATGATGCTTAAATATGAAAATATTATTCTAATTGTATGTATATGGAATAATATTGTATTATATATTATTGTAACTAGAGATAACCCAAAAAATATGCATTATGCCAAAATTGGATTTTGGGTTGCTTCTTACGACGGTGGTGATGCTTTGTTCACCATCAAGATAAGCTAAAATGTTGATTTTCATAATATCACTGGGGCTTAAGATTGACATAGGATTCACTTAAGTGAACCCTCTTAGTTGTTAGTTATGTTCGAGAAACCAACTCGTGCAAGCATCTTTGGTTGGTGGCTGTTGTCGAATAGTTGATGTGTCATGTTTTATAATAACCATGCAAATAAAACATTTTTCATTAATGTGGCATACAACTCACAAAACATAATTAACTAATGCGGAAGTGTTCAATAAGCAGCGGATTACCAAAAATCACTAAAAATTAAAACCTTTTTACTAAGATGTCCATCAAATGAAAACTTTCTCACATAGAACAAAAGTAACACATTTACATTCTGGTTTAAAGGTACATGTCATGCATCATCTCTTTCTGAAAATTACAAGCATCAACTGCTCTTGTTAAACTAAACACAAGCAGTGTAAAATCTTGAGGCACTGAGCCAAAATCTCGAAAGCACTAACTACTACTCCGAGGACCTGAGAGTACAAAGACGACACATATGAATCTATATACATCTACACAAGGCATAACAGTCAATGTCTCCACCTGAGACTTCACTGTTGTCCCTGCTGCTGTTGTTGCTGTCCTTCTTCTACAGAAGGATTCCTGCCTCCTCGTCTGCGTCCACCTAAAAAATATGGTTCCCATGGGGGTGAGACAATTGTAAATTGCCCCAGCGAGAGATATAACTCTCCGCCAGAAACATTGTTATTACAGCTAAAGGAGATAATTATGAACAAAGGAATCATATTTGTTTGACAGCAATTAACTCAATGTCTAACAGATTAGAACATTATTCTTATCAAAAGCATTGCAGCTATAAATTGATAGAGCAATATATCACTTATCCTTTAAGAACTATAAAGAACATGTATAACATTTATTCATTATAGAATTATCACCACAACATTAACTCTCTTCAGGCTTAGATCATATATTTAATGTCTGGCATTGTCATATTGGAGTCATGGCCAGTAGCCATACTCTTTTCACAAAGTATTGGGATATTAATCCCTCAACTCATCAAGTGCATTTCCCCTTCTTAACAAGTTCATCATCATGATTATAGAATCTGGGTAATTGAACCCTAATCTCATCATAGAACACTTGTAACCACTTATTAGGTAACTTCATACCTTCAGGTCATATGACCAAGGACATTATAATTCTTGCTACACAAAGCATTGCACATAGTTCACAAAGCTCATATCACCTCTTATTACCCCTTAATAGGCAACAAGGCATATTATGGCTTATGAAGCTCATAAACAATCTTAATAATTAGAGCATCATATGGCACACAAGACTCATTAATTCTAGGTTGCCTCTCACTAAGAACAAAGCATATGAAGGCTTATAAGGCCTATAGAACATTTTCAATATACAGAACATCATAGCCCATACCTGGCTATGCTCATCGTCTCAACATACATGCATGATTAGTAATCAAGATATAATTACATATATGTACCATGCAATACAAGGGTTATCTTATTAATTTATAACCCATTAGTCGATATTTGAACTTCACATAGGATTACTCTGCGTTAGGACTTCACATATCACTACACAATATTAGGGTTTCTCCTAACATTACCCTGTATTAGGGTTTCACATAGCATTACCCTTTATTAGGGTTTCATATGAATAACCATATAGGTTCTCAAGATCATATTGTTAATGATCAAGTCTTGTTTCATTGCTTCACACAGCTAGGACTCAATATGGATAACATAAGTATTCAATCATATTTATTTAATCTTATCATTCTTCATTAAATGAAGTATCAACGCATAGTATGAATTTCTCTCTCATCGTTATCAGAATATGATTACATCATAGTTTATAGGTATGGATTAACCTTTCCATAATGCATGTTTTTTTATGACCCAGGGACGCCGTTGGGCAGCGCCCGACGCCTACCTGGGGGCCCGAATAGCGTGCAAACCCGGTAACCCGTTTAAGTCAGATCAGAGGTCGGCTGACCTGACACACTCAATTCACTTCCGAGAGTGTTGCAGCTGGGTTTCGAACTCGTGACCCTTTGTTAGGGGCCCCTGAGCCTCAACCAGTGCGCCAACTCTCGCCGACTTCCATAAGGCATGTTAACCTACATTCAACAGGGTGCATTACATCTCAATGTAACAATTAACATGACACATCTCATGTGTCATTCATCCAATTATATTGGACTTATAACACATCAAGGTAAACCAGTATTGATGTGTTGGATGTGATATCTATCATATCTTGATGTATCACTTCCCTCAACACCCTTATCTTACTTGAGTTCATCCACTTAGCTTGTATTAGGGTATTCCCCATCCTAATACTTTATGCACCAGTTCATCACATTTATCATGTAATGTATTGGTCATTAATCACTCACTTAGATTATACAACCATTGTCAATAATATGGACTCATCCTTCTATATCAGGGTTTCACCTAGTATTATGTGAAATTAAGATCTCACAACACATCATCTAGTGTTAAGTCTTCACATAGCATTAGTAGCAATATCCTATATTAGGGTTTCATGCACTTTTACACCACTTTAGGGATTAAGGTTTACCATTCACATCCAAGTTTTCTCTTACCTCATACCCAAATTAGGGTAAGGATGTACAATTCCCATCAAATTAGGGCTTCTTACATTGTTACACTAAGTTAGGGTTACATCATCACCCTAAATTATGGTTTCACTGAGCTTTGCCCTAAATTAGGTTCAAGGTACATCAATCTTTTCAATGAAGATTTCATGATCTAATATTATGGATCAAACCCTGATTACACATTGTTTCATAATGAGAGAATTAGTGCTTATGATATAAGCAGTCATCTCTCTCATTCTTTCTCTCTCTCATCCTCTTTAGGATGTTAGATACTCCAAGATTGAACTAGGTCAGCCCTTCAACTAAGTTCACATAGTTAGGGTTAACCTTCATAATCACCATTGATCTACATCATTAATAATCAAGTAGCTAATTAACCTTTGATCATATTAGATGTCCAAATGGTTTAACCAATTTGAACCTCAAAAGGTCTTAGTCACTTAGACCTCAAACGGTCTTGATCACTTAGGCCTCAAACGGTCTTGACCAATTAAGTTCAAACGGTTTGAAATCGTTTTCCAAAGTCAGTTCTTGAAACCGTTTAGACAACACACCTTGAAACTGAATGGACTTGAGTCTCCAAATGGTTTGAGACTGTTTGGTCTCAAAGAGTCTTGAGACCGTTTGGTCCAAACCCTCTCAAAAATCGAATGGCCCAAAAAGGGTCTTCAACACTTAAACAATTCGAGGTTCCAATCCATGGACCAACTATCAATTGGACCACTAATGTATCTTTCAATTGAACCACTGAATCACCATTCAATTAGACCTTCAATTAGGGTTTTAAACCCAATTGAACTAGGGTTGATAATCAAGAAACCATCACTTAGGATTTTGAATCTGAAGAACCATCAATGTTTGACATTGTGGAACCAATTCAATTGAAATCAGTGAACCATCATCATTACATGATATGACCTGACCTTAAATAGTCTTGAATGACCCCCAAATGGTCTTGGGATCGTTTGGATGATCTCCAAATGGTCTTGAGACCGTTTGTCCATCTCATCATCAAAATCCATGACATCCAATTAGGGTTTGGATCATTGGATTGATTATCAAATCAACAATTGATTGCACTTCAATTTAGTATCTTTGGATCTTCAATTACCCAACCATACTCAACCCTAGACCTCCAAACGGTCTTGAGACCATTTGGGTGATTCCCAAATGATTTTGAAACTATTTGGGTCAATCAACCCAAAACCTCAACTTAATCAATTGCAAAATCAACACTTAGTCGATTAGGGTTTCTATTTGAAAGATTGTCCATATGTTGAACTAATCAATTGAAGCCATTGGATCATCATCCAACACATACTAGGGTTCAGACCTCAAACGATCAACACCCTCATGCGGTTTGGGACTCAAATCACCAAACAATTTTGAAACCATTTGGTCTCCAAACGTTTTGGTGAAACTGTTTGCCTTGGATATTTGGAGAGGTGTATGCTTATGATGATGTCATCATCATCAAGCTCCAAACTCACGAAATCTGCTGTGATTTCCATCGTGTTTGCATCAATCAACCGAATCAATTATCGTGAATGAAGAAAGGATCATTTTTTATAAGGAATTGAATGCAATAACAAAATTAAGGGTTCAAGTTATAAAACTCACCTCCAATTGAGCTTTAAAGCTTCAAGCTCACGTCAACAATGGTGGATACAACTCCTTTCACTATTCCAAGGGTCATCCTCAAGCAACAGGTTGGGGATCATCCTCCTGATCCTCCAAAGCTCCTTGGTCGTTTTCCAAGCAAGGGGAAAGAAATGGAAATGAAAAAGCCCTTGGTTTGGCTTGTAAAAGGTCTTTTTATAAGAAATTCAAGGAGAGAGAAAATGCCTTGTAAAATTTCATTTAATCCCAAAAATAGTGCCGCCTCTTCCCCCTAAACTCCTTGGATACGAGGCTATCTTGTTTGCCTCATATTCCCCTCAATTATCCATGATTTAAAGAAAAGCAAATTAAACACCTTAAATCATTTTATAATAATATCCATATGTGAGTGGATATTTCTTTTTCTTATAAAATTGTGAGTGAGTTATCCACTTCCCTTGGATATTTTTGTGGCCTAGAAAAGGAACAAAGGTATTCACACTTGAGAAAATTCAACCATATCGTTTTTGTTTGAAGGCCCTTCAATTATTTTATTTATTTTTACATTAGATGGAAGTAAAGATCCAATTATACTTAAATCTTGATTATTTTAATATCAAGATTCTCTCTCCTCCAAAATGATTCTAATGAGGCGTCCCTCTCATTTTCTTGCCTCAACATGATGACAAGAAACATTAGGGACATTATTTAAGTGGTAATTTTCATATTGAACCCTAGGTTTTGGGTAAATTGCAAATTACACCAAAACTAGGTTTTAATGCACAAACATTGCTTTATCAGCTCTTTCTTGGTACTCAGGCTACCACAAGCCATAACTCTACATAATATTCATTCTCATGATGCTTCAACACATGAGGAACATATTATCATGTTCAATTTGCAATTTAACCCCTCAACTTGGGTAATTTGCACTTTAGTCCAAATCAAGTAAAACATTACTTCAACATTTTTCAAAAAGGACTAAAATTGAAATATAAGTTCCTCTTGAGTCCTAATTACTTTTCACAAGATAAGATTAAGCATCTACTCAAACTTATTAGGCAAATCATCTAGGGTTAACACATAACCCAAGTCAGGGATGTTACAAATTATAAACCCCCTAACATGGATTTCGTCCCCGAAATCCTAGGAAAAAGGAGGAACATATTTATTCATTTATCATACCCTCAAGTTTCCACTTAATATCTTAATATCATGGAGATATCATGGATCTGTAATCCACACAAAGCTCCTTTCATTAATTCAACCTTATCAATATTTATGTTTATGTAGAGCATAAACCCCTAACATATGATGTCCATATTATTGAAAGGAAGAAGCATAAAAGAACATACTTCTATCATCACCCAAGAATATTTACCAAAAGAGAAGCATATATATCTAACAGAGGTAATTCACTCAGCAATCCTCTATTTGTTTGGGAAAATTCACTTAGAACTTTAATTGGGAAAGTTCACTTGAGAAAACTCACTAAGAAATTTATTTGGGAAAATTCACTAAGAAAGTTTCACTGAGCAATTTCACTGAGAAAGTTTCACTGAGCAATTTCACTGAGAAAGTTTCACTAAGCAATTTCACTGAGAAAGTTTCACTAAGCAATTTCATTGAGAAGGTTTCACTAAGCAATTTCACTGAGAAAGTTTCACTGAGCAATTTCACTGAGAAGGTTTCACTAAGCAATTTCACTGAGAAGGTTTCACTAAGCAATTTCATTGAGAAGGTTTCACTAAGCAATTTCACTGAGAAGGTTTCACTAAGAAATTTCACTGAGAAAGTTTCACTGAGCAATTTCACTGAGAAGGTTTCACTAAGCAATTTCACTGAGAAAGTTTCACTAAGCAATTTCACTGAGAAGGTTTCACTAAGCAATTTCACTGAGAAAGTTTCACTGAGCAATTTCACTGAGAAGGTTTCACTGAGCAAATTCACTAAGAAGGTTTCACTAAGCAATTTCACTGAGAAAGTTCACTGAGAAATTTATTTGGGAAAGTTCACTTATCTCTTCCTATTTAATTTCATTATACTCTCTAGATTGTTTCAAAATGATTACTTGATCAGAGTAATCAGAAAGATAACAATATAAGAGTTCCATACTTGCCTTATCTACAATAATCATATACTTGGACAGGGTATACAAGTACTGAGATTAGGTAGTATGTACTTTATTTGCTATCATATTCCTCACTTTTCATATCATTATACACACATGATTTTCCATTCCTAGATTTTTCTCCAGGCATCACTTCTATATTTCATCTTATATCACAAAGATAAGAGAGATTATAAAGCATTTTAAAGAGCACTGAGTAAAATGTAGATTCTCATCTTCCTTGTGTCCTTATAGGACTAGTCAAAGGAAGCTCAAAAACAACTACTTTCTTATTTTTAACACATAGAATCATGATATAGAATATCAGAATGAAACTATTTCATCTGACCTGTCTGGAACGTCTGTCCACGTCCTCTATTGTTACTAGAAAATTTCCTCCTTTGTGAGCCTTGCTGACTCTGCCCCTGAGGTTGAGTCATCATCGAATTTCCATCTGGACAATCCTTTGCCAGATGTCCCAGTTGCCTACATTGGTAACAGATCCTAGGCGTAAAATAGGGTCTGTGAGATCTAGTTATCGATGTTGATGCTATGGCGGGGGTTCTACTTGGAACATTACTACGATCCCTACCCCTACTTGATGTCCATTGCGTCTGGGTATGGAATCTCGATGATGCTGCCGATGTGGAAAATCTCAGCTTCTTAAAACTTTCAGACCCTTGTCCTTGAGACTGAGTGTACACCTTCTTGCCACTAATCTGTCGTTTCTCGATTTTAGACCTCTCTATCCTACTTACCAACTCCACAAAGGTGGCAAACCTCTCCTTGTTCTCTAAAGTAGATACAGGAGTGGTCAGTTCTGCGTTCAACCCCTTCTCAAAACACCAAATTCTTTCCTCGTCATTAACTTCCATTTGCGGACAAAACCGCAACAACTCCATGAATTTAGCTTCATACTCACTAACGTTCATATGTCCTTGTTTGATCCTCTCAAATTGAGAGATCTTCTCATCTAGATACATTTTAGGGAAGTATCTATTGACGAACACTCGTCGGAATACCTCCCGTCTAATTTCTTCACCTGGTCTCTTATCTTCCTCTATCATCCACCAATGACCAACACTTCCTTTTAGGAGGTACACAACATGTCTTACCTTTTCAAATTCAGGAATATCAAGGATCCTGAAAGCCTTTTCCAGCTCTGTTAGCCATAAATCAGCATCTGATGGATCAGATGTACCAGCATAATCTATGGCCCCAACCTGGCAAAGTCTCTCAAAAGTCTTGCCGGCTCCATAACCCTCATGATGGGTTGGTGCCCTAGGTGCAGGTGGTGGCATCCTATCTGCCATATGTGTCATGGCTGTCAAGAATTTCTCAAATAGAGCATGGAGGGCTGGATTTTCTATCACAGCTCGGTCAATCTAGGGTTGTTCGGGTACAGGCCCTTCCCTATTCTGGTCTATTGCACCTCCTCCTGGTACAGCAGCACTGCTCTCAGCAGCATGTTCTTCATGTGGTCCAGACATCTTCAAGTTCTTCTTCTCCTATGTGAGCAGAAGATACTATTAGATAAATTGGAAGACACTTAGAACAGACTCAACAACCTTAGTCCTATGTCTTTATAGACTCAGTGAACCTAGAACTTTGATACCACTTAATTGTGGCATACAACTCACAAAACATAATTAACTAATGCAGAAGCGTTCACTAAGCAGCGGATTACCGAAAATCACTCAAAATTAAAACCTTTTTACCAAGAGGTCCATCAAATGAAAACTTTCTCACATAGAACAAAAGTAACACATTTACATTCTGGTTTAAAGGTACATGTCCTGCATCATCTCTTTTTGAAAATTACAAGCATCAACTGCTCTTGTTAAACTAAACACAAGCAGTGTAAAATCTCGAGGCACTGAGCCAAAATCTCGAAAGCACTAACTACTACTCTGAGGACCTGAGAGTACAGAGACGACACATAGGACTATATATACATCTACACAAGGTATAACAGCCAGTGTCTCCACCTGAGACTTCACTACTGTCCCTACTGTTGTTGCTACTATCCTTCTCCTACTGAAGGATTCATGCCTCCTCCTCCGCGTCCACCTAAAAAATGTGGTTCCCACGGGGGTGAGACAATTGTAAATTGCCCCAGCAAGAGATATAACTCTCCGCCAGAAACATTGTTATTGCAGCTAAAGGAGATAATTATGAACAAAGGAATCATATTTGTTTGACAGTAGTTAACTCAATGTCTAACAGATTAGAACATTATTCTTATCAAAAGCATTGCAGCTATAACTTGATAGAGCAATATATCACTTATCCTTTAAGAACTATAAAGAACATGCATAACATTTATTCATTATAGAATTATCACCACAACATTAACTCTCTTTAGGCTTAGATCATATATCTAATGCATGGCATTGTCATATTGGAGTCATGGAATGTAGCCATACTCTTTTCACAAAGTATTGGGATATTAATTGACTTCCTGCTGAGGGCATCTGCTACCACATTCGCCTTTCCAGGATGATAATCTATCATCACATCATAATCCTTGATCAATTATAACCATCTCTGTTGTCTAAGATTCAAATCCTTATGGGTGAAAATATATTCCAAACTCTTATGATCCGTAAACACCAGGCATGCCTCGCCATAAAGATAGCGACACCATGTCTTAAGAGCATGAACTACAACACCTAACTCTAGATCATGTGTCAGGTAATTCTCCTCATTCTTCTTAAGTTGTCTAGATGCATAAGCTACTACCTTGCCTTTCTACATCAACACACAACCTAAACCTCTCCTTGAAGCATCACAAAACATTGTGTAACCTTTATATGTCTCAGGCAGGATCAACACTGGTGTTGTAGTCAACTTCTTCTTCAAAATCTGAAAACTCTTCTCATAGTTGTCTGACCAGACAAATGGTGCATTCTTTCTCATTAAGCGTGTCAGAGGTGACGCTACAACACTAAAGTTTTGGATGAACCTCCTAAAGTAACCTTCCAATCCTAAGAAGCTTCTGATCTCAGTAGGAGTCTTAGGCTGCTCCCACTGTAGAATAGACTCAACTTTCTTAGGGTCAACACTTACTCCATCTCCTGAGATGACATGTCCAAGAAAAGACACCCCAGTTAACCAGAACTCACACTTACTGAACTTAGCATATAATTGGTGTTGTCTCAACAACTGTAATGCTATCCTCAAATGCTGATCATGCTGCTCATCATCTCTGGAGTAGATCAAAATGTCATCTATGAAAACTACTATGAACTGATCCAAGAACAGCTTGAAAATCCAATTCATCATATCCATGAAAGTTGTTGGGGCATTAGTCAGTCCAAACGACATGACTAGAAACTCATAATGCCCATATCTTGTTCTAAAAGCCGACTTAGGAATATCTAAAGCCTTTATCCTCAACTGATGATATCCAAATCTCAAGTCTATCTTAGAAAAGATCGTTGCTCCATGCAACTGATCAAACAGATCATCTATCCTTGGCAACATGTACTTATTCTTGATGGTGATCTTATTCAATTGTCTGTAGTCTGTACATAGCCTCACAGTACCATCTTTCTTTTTCACAAACAAGATTGGAGCTCCGTATGGTGAAGAACTAGGTTGAATGAAACCCTTATCCAGTAATTCCTATAACTGAATCTTGAGTTCCTTCAACTTTGCAGGTGCCATTCTGTAGGCTGGTAGCGCTATAGGTTGACTACCTGGCAACACCTGGATCTCAAAGTCTATTTCTCTTTCAAGAGGTAGACCTGGCAACTCATCTGGGAAAACATCTGGGAACTCACATACCACTGGCACATCCCATAAGCTGATTGTGGTCTTATCATCTCTAGTATCTACTACATGTGCCAAGAACGCCTCACAACCTTTTTGCAACATCTTATCAGCTACAACAACTGATATGATACAAATAGGCAAAACCTTCTTGTCTCAAGAAAAGACACAAGAAAATCCACCTTGTTGAAAGACAACCTAAAGAACTCTGTATAAACGAGTGAGTAGCACTCAGATCTATCAAAAATGTAACTAAAATGTTATTAAAGAAAAGCATTTATCCTGTAATCACTCGAGAAGAAACAATACCTTCTTATGGTGTCAAAGAGAAGAAATGTCCTGAAGCTCTTCCTCTCCCACGATGTCCTCGTTGTCCTTCCCTATCACTGGGTGCTGCACCACCTTGGGAACCTGAAGCTACAAAGGAACTGGGTCCTCCAACTGGAGCCTATCTCGGGACATTCTAGTAATATGAGTGGGAACCCTGTGATGCTGACTGCTGTAACTGGGGGCAATTCCTTCTAAAGTGTCCCACCTATCTGCAGATATAACAACCCTGAACATCTGCACCCCAACACTGACCAGAGTGTAGATTCCCATAGATATCACACCTCAGTATCTCTCTCCTTGGCGAACCTGTCACTGTAGCTGACGATCCAGATGACCTTCCTCTTGGCATATGCTCCATCTCCCTGGACTAGATCTTCCCCTACTATGAGAAGATATCACATCTTCAGATCCTCTACCAAAATAGCCAAAACCACGTCCAAGTTTTGAGAAGAAACCACCACCACTTCCTCGGTGACCACTACTAGGTTGTCCTCTGTCGAAGTCTCTGGGTCTCTTTCTATTCTCATAACGCTTATCAGCATTCAGAGACTCCTCTACACGTCTTGTTGCCTCATCCACATCATCTCCACCACCTGGACCCATCACCTAAGGATCTTTGATACCAAATTTAGTTGACACGCCTCGATCCCACAATTACCACTAATCATGAGATCAGGGCATGACATGTAGGATTACACTTAATACAAATACACCCTTAACTTTTTCTTTTCTTAATCACTTAAAATTAATTTAAAGGACGTCTTATAACTTGAATAACACCAAATCTTACTAAACTGTGCAAGCAACTTACTATTTACCTTACTTGGAAGAAAACCAAACTTACACATCATATTACATTGTTCATGTGTAAAGTAAACCCAAATAGATAACTGAAATCTAATCTACATATTACATTACATTCTCTCTCTACCACACCACATGCCCAAGGACCGAGGGGAAAGGACTAAGAGACCCCTAACTAACTATGAACTACCTTATAAGTACTTGGGTGATACGATCCTTCAACTTCCTCGTGCTGATGCTGACCTGAAAAATGTTTCAGTAGGTTGGTGAGCTACTGGCTCAGTGAATAGAATTTCACCCAACCATCACTGAAAACTCAATTTTGTTTATTAATTGGAATAAAATACAAGATAATACTACACTGAGCATATCTAAGCAATATAATTTAAACAACAGGAGATATCAACATTTCATTAAGATAACAACTGCTGCAAGGTTGTAGATACGATTAAATAACAGAGAATACTAAAATTTCATTTAAAGGACAACTATTGTGAAACTAACTCAAACCTTTCTTAACTCTTTCACTAACTCTGTGAACCTATATGAATATATTTTATCTTATGCCTTGATCATATGCAATGTACTCTACATATGAAGACTCGTAGCGAACTACGATCCCACCGTACAAGACTTAGCTGACACCCTGAGATAGCTAAGTCTGACTGCTATCCTGGTATGTTATAGGAAAATTGGCTCTCTGGCCTCGACACTCCTATGGTGCCCTAAACTGGACTCCTCCTCTAGGCTGATTACACAGGCAGAGGGTCTGAGACGCTCTGTGGGCCTCAACTTGGTACGCTCTGTGGGTACCTCTGGGTTACCATCGGGACATCTGGTTCATGTTGGGTAACCTATCTTCTCTTAGGAGACTTTCTCAAGGGCTTCGTCTCCCCGCTCGCTTTGTGGGTGCGCTCCGACCCCCGTATACTGGACGTTGCCAGGGTTAGGTTGTTTCATCCCTAAGGTGCAAACCTCTCATAGGGATTCTACGGTGTCAGTGCCCTTAATCTATTATTTTATTATCCTAGAAAAGCTCTTACTACATTGCATCTCTCTCTTACTTATTCTTGGCTTTGGTATCTCTATGGTACCGAGTCTATTTATCTAAAACTTATAAATACCACATGTATATCATTTCTAACTTGGCAGTGCAATAAGCTCAAACATGGTAATTTACTAAGAAATCAACATATTGTTCTTGCAGGCAGATTTAAATAAATAGAATACTTGTCAACTTGGAACTTATACACTAAAATCATGCAATTGGACCTCTTGATGCACAAATAAGAGTAAATTAGTCGACATATGAGAAATCGTCGGTAACATCTGTAAATTATCTGAAATTCCTCAAAAAACATGCACATTAACCCTAGTCCTAGTTTGTGCATAACATAACTCAGTTAAGAGTTAATTACTTATTATGACATGATTTATTAATAATAACTGAGGAATTATATTGATATTAATGAAAAATGTGCCAACTCATGTAAATATTAAATCACTCACATTAAACATAGCAGAGAGCATGCAACTAGGGTTTTCATTGAATATTTTCATGTCATCATCATTTCTTTAAAATCATGCATCAAATTAATTGCTAGAATTTCACAGCCTGGGTTTATACCCAAACCGTACAGTTACTGGTCGTGTTCTACTGATTTCGGCTTTTAAACTGAATAACTTAGGTTTCGATCAACCATGTAATTCTACTAGTACGAACCACACTGAATCGGATAATAAACTAGGTTATATAAAAGCCTAAAGAAGCGATTTGTGAAATAAAAAGTTGAGCAACACCAAATACTACACGACGCCTGAAAACTACTATTATATGTGGAAAATGCACATTTAACCGAAAATTTCCTAATATCGGAGTTAAATCATGCTAGGTGAGTGAAATTCTACTCACAGCGGTTCCGGATGTCTGAATTTGTCTGGAAATGTGTCCAGGGCATGTTTTCAGGTGTTCGTTGGTCATCTTCTACCTTGGTATTGCTTGGAATTGAACCTTCTACGTTCACACATGAATAGGTTGGAGGAGAAGCTTATTTTTGGTGTGGGATGCAACTATGGCTGCAGTTCTTGCTCCAACCCTCTTGGCTGAGCTCGAAGCTACCTTTCCCCCTACTGTTGGACGCCCCACACGGCGGCCTAGTGACTGCAGCGCGCAGCTTGCTGCTGCAACTAGGGCGCCGCCCCTCTACTAGCTGGGCACCAGATGGAGCAAGAAGAAAAGGAGAAAAAGGAAGGGGGTAGAGACGTCGTCGTGCAACAGGAGATGTCGCTGCTAACTACTTGGCCGCGAGCTGCTGGCTGGGGCATCGACGCACCAGCTGGTCGGCCACCCAAGCTGATGGTGCAGTTCTAGAGTGCCGATAGGGCGAGGGAAAGGTTAAAGGAGGAAGGAGGAAGGAGGAAGGAGGAAGGGTAGAGGAAGAGTGGGCACAACTATCGGAGGTGGAAGCACAAGAAACAATCATCGATTCCTCTCCCTTGGCTACTGGTCAGTTAAGAAGCGGTGTTGGGCGTCGCACCAAGGGATCAATCAGGTGAAGAAGGAGATAAGGGTAAGGTGGGTGACCGACCCACTAAATAAATAATACTCAATTACTAAAAAAATTACAACCAATCCCAAAGAAACATAAAAACGTCATAACTATTGACTTGAATGTCCAAATTAAGCGATTCTTTTTGCAATGTTTCAAGCACGAGGTCCTCTACACCCTCAAAGCCATAAATCATCCTAATTAACTAATAACACATGATCAAAGCACTAATTGCATCTATGAGTACTTAATTCAACTTAATCAACTTAATGATGCACTAAGCGTTGTGCTTACTTAACTTAATCATCTTAATGATGTTGTGATCATTGAACTTACTAGTTAGATTTGGAGTGGGTCATAACAACCCGTGTTTGCCTTTCTCAGCTCTAGGTAGGTGATAATGGCATCACCGTTGGATATCAGATTGATGATCCACATTTCACGCACCTAAAAAGGCTGATAAAACAATTATAGTATGAATATAAATTTTAATGGTATTCCTCTCACTTTAGGAATACTTATAAAAATTATATCTCCCAAACCACATATCTAAACAATACCAAATTTTAAGGGAAAGTCCATAGTGACTTAAACTACTTGTGTGCCAAGTTTGGGACTCAAACTCAAAAGTATGAGAGACTTTTCTTAACAAGCAAGTTATCTCTTAAAAAGGCATATTTTATGCATTTGTCTCTCTCTTATTCTTTTATTTTCTTTATTGTGATTCCTTTTACCATTAAAAACCATGTGGAGTCTAAATCTCATTTATAATGATTCCATTATCTATATTTCCACACATTTTTATATTTTCATCATTATCTCAACTTTCCTTCTTAATAATGCTTTATTTAATTTTATCTCTTCCTTCTCCTATTATCTTTGCAAGTTGGACTCCTTGAAACCCAAGAAATCCTAAAGATACGAAATTCCTCCTTGAAGGATAATTCTTAGCCTTCTAGATGCTTCTACATCTTTCTTTTCTCATTATCTTAGTTATTCTTTTACTAACTGAATTTCTTTTTCTTTTTTTATTTCCTTTTTCTTGTTATTGGGCCCAATAGCCAATAAGGCCCACAAAAAGACAAGAAAGTCTATTATAAACAAAATCCATTCATTCAAATCAAATCACACAATTATTTGTTCATATGTCTTTAATAGGAGAAATTGCATTTCCCACCAGAAGATCCCAAAAATTGGGGTTGTAACACTCTCTTTCTACAATGAAGATGAAGATCTCTCTCGGCTGAAGAATAAGATGAAGGGCAAGAGGCCCCTGGTTAAAAGCTTCCCCTTGGTGAAAGTGAAGTCAAAGGTGGAATATCCAAGTCAAGAGTGAGTAAGTCTTTGAAGGTTGAAGACACATTGCAAGAGTAGGTAAGTCCTTGGTGAATGATGAAGACTCATTGCAAGTTTGAAGGTCGAAGGCACATTGTAAGAGTAGGTAAGTCCTTGGTGAATGATGAAGACTCATTGCAAGAGTAGGTAAATCCTTAGTAAGGGTAAAAACTCCTGGTCATATATAGGTGAGT
This sequence comes from Alisma plantago-aquatica, assembly GCA_963693085.1. Lineage (NCBI taxonomy): Eukaryota > Viridiplantae > Streptophyta > Magnoliopsida > Alismatales > Alismataceae > Alisma > Alisma plantago-aquatica. The sequence continues at coordinate 176,760,574 of OY856413.1, forward strand.
CCTTTGTAAGGTTGTTGGCTCCATTAGCCTAGAAAGGAAGTTAATTATCCCCTGACATAGAAAAGGGCAATTTTATGTCGTCAACTCTTACAATCGAATACCAAGTGTGAGACATAGTTGAAAATCTTGGAGGTTGACTTCTCTAGGTAGTGGAGTACACCTCTAAGTTTAGATGTTGGAATCACTATAAATGCTTATTTTCTTGTGATTTGTCAAATCTCTCTCCCCCCTTATTTTTCTTAATTGCAATATTATCTTAGAAAATATCTTGAAGTTCTAATAATTTTTAATTGATTTTAACTATAACCACCCCTTATATAGCCCGTTATAGATGCAACACTTATGGTATTCATTCATTCCAAAGTCAGTAATAACTCCTATAGTACCATCATATTATTCACACACAACACAATGAATTCTTGTTTGATGAGAGCATTATCTATTGCAAGTATGAAATTCTTATCATATATTGTGGTTTATTCCTTCATATACCATGAAGGTTACTAGGATACGTTTTCCACCTCTGACTGCATCAACAAGTTGATTAGAATTTTGATTTTGGTCAAATGAAGCACAATTTTTCTTTGGCATCTGTGAGACAATTAGTAGTGTAGAGGAAAATTGATGATTAGCAATTAAGGATATGCAAGAATAGGATTGGGCACATATGATGAGAAGTTTATATGACGTGATAGCCAAGAAAGAGACATTACAAAGGAAAAAGTCTAACTAAAACACATAAGATAAAATTAATAACAGAAGAAGAAACCCATCCCCTTTTGGAGAATATGATTGAAAACATGGAGGCAATTATAGTACATGAAGATCATTAACAATGGTGAAACAACTGAGGTGTTTCATGACTACATGCTTATTAAAAAACAAATCACAAACTCAACCACCTCAAGAGCTAACAATTCAAAAGTATAAAGTCCATGACATTAATGAAATATGTATCACAAACATACAAAAATACAAAGAAAGTTTATTGAGTCCATCAACAGTGACACAAAATAGTTTATTGGTGGTGATGACCAACACATGTGGTGCTAGATGAAAAGTAACAACTACTACGAGAACAGATGCAAAATAGCAAAACTGGAAACCCACAACAACAACAATGATTGAAGGATGCAACATGCATGCCTAAAGGAAACAACAATGGTGACAACCAACAACAACATCAACAGAAAGATTAGAGCTATTTAGGTTGGATTGATAGAACCCAAAATCCCAATGATCGTGTAAAATAAAATGAGAAAAGAAGGTAATTGTTACATCCCTGACCTGGGTTATGTGTTAACCCTAGATGATTTGCTTAATAAGGTTGAGTAGATGCTTAATATTATCTTGTGAAAAGTAATTAGGACTTAAGAGGAACTTCTATTTCAATTTTAGTCCTTTTTGAAAAATGTTGAAGTAATGTTTTACTTGATTTGGACTAAAGTGCAAATTACCCAAGTTGAGGGGTTAAATTGCAAATTGAACATGATAATATGTTCCTCATGTGTTGAAGCATCATGAGAATGAATATTATGTAGAGGTATGGCTTGTGGTAGCCTGAGTACCAAGAAAGAGATGATAAAGCAATGTTTGTGCATTAAAACCTAGTTTTGGTGTAATATGCAATTTACCCAAAATCTAGGGTTCAATATGCAAATTACCATTTCAATAAGGTCCCTAATGTTTATTGGCATCATTTTGAGGTAATAAAATGAGAGGGGCGCCTCATTATAATCATTTTGGAGAAGAGAGAATCTTGATATTAAAATAATCAAGATTTAAGCATAGTTGGAACTTTACTTCCATTTAATGCAAAAATAAATAAAATAATTGAAGGGCCTCCAACCAAAAACGAGATGATTGAATTTTCTCAAGTGTGAACACCTTTGTTCCTTTGCTAGGCCACGAAAATATCCAAGGGAAGTGGATAACTCACTCACAATTTTATAAGAAAAAGAAATATCCACTCACATATGGATATTATTATAAAATGATTTAAGGTGCTTAATTTGCTTTTCTTTAAATCATGGATAATTGAGGGGAATATGAGGCAAACAAGATAGCATCGGATCCAAGGATTTGAGGGGGAAGAGGTGACACTATTTTGGGATTAAATGAAATTTTATAAGACATTTTCTCTCTCCTTGAATTTCTTATAAAAAGACCTTTTACAAGCCAAACCAAGGGCTTTTTCATTTCCATTTCTTTCCCCTTGCTTGGAAAATGACCAAGGAGCTTTGGAGGATCAGGAGGACGACCCCCAACCTGTTTCTGGAGGACGACCCTTGGAATAGTGAAAGGAGTTGCATCCACCATTGTTGACGTGAGCTTGAAGCTTTGAAGCTCAATTGGAGGCGAGTTTTATAACTTGAACCCTTAATTTTGTTATTGCATTCAATTCCTTATCAAATAATGATCCTTTCTTTATTCACGATAATTGATTCGGTTGATTGATGCAGTCACCATGGAAATCACATCAGATTTCGTGAGTTTGGAGCTTGATGATGATGACATCATCGTAAGCACACACCTCTCCAATTATCCAAGGCAGACAGTTTCAAAACTGTTTGGTGATGTGAGTCCCAAACCGCATGAGGGTGTTGACCATTTGGGAGGGTTGACCATTTGAGGTTTGAACCCTAGTATGTGTTGGATGATGATCAAATGGCTTCAATTGATTAGTTCAACATATGGACAATCTTTCAAATAGAAACCCTAATCAACTAAGTATTGATTTTGCAATTGATTAAGTTGAGGTTTTGGGTTGATTGACCCAAACAGTTTCAAAATCGTTTGGGAATCACCCAAATAGTCTCAAGAATATTTGGAGGTCAACCAAGACCATTTGGAGGTCTAGGGTTGAGTATTGTTGGGTAATTGAAGATCCAAAGATACTAAATTGAAGTGCAATCAATTGCTGATTTGATAATCAATCCAATGATCCAAACCCTAATTGGATGTCATGGATTTTGATGATGAGATGGGAAAACGGTCTCAAGACCATTTGGAGATCATCCAAATGATCCCAAGACCGTTTGGGGGTCATTCAAGACCGTTTGAGGTCTGGTCATATCATGTAATGATGATGGTTCACTGATTTCAATTGAATTGGTTCCACAATGTCAACCATTGATGGTTCTTCAGTTTCAAAATCCTAAGTGATGGTTTCTTGATTATCAACCCTAGTTCAATTGGGTTTAAAACCCTAATTGAAGGTCTAATTGAATGGTGATTCAGTGGTTCAATTGAAAGATACATTAGTGGTCCAATTGATAGTTGGTCCATGGATTGGAACCTTGAATTGTTTAAGTGTTGAAGACCCTTTTTGGTCCATTCAGTTTTTGAGAGGGTTTGGACCAAACAGTCTCAAGACTATTTGAGACCAAATGGTCTCAAACCGTTTGGAGACTCAAGTCCATTCGGTTTCAAGGTGTGTTGTCTAAACGGTTTCAAGAACTAACTTTGGCAAACGATTTCAAACCATTTGAACTTAATTGGTCAAGACCGTTTGAGGCCTAAGTGATCAAGACTGTTTGAGGTCTAAGTGACTAAGACCTTTTGAGGTTCAAATTGGTTAAACCATTTGGACATCTAATATGATCAATGGTCAATTAGCTACTTGATTATTAATGATGTAGATCAATGGTGATTATGAAGGTTAACCCTAACTATGTGTACTTAGTTGAAGGGCTGACCTAGTTCAATCTTGGAGTAGCTAACATCCTAAAGAGGATGAGAGAGAGAAAGAATGAGAGAGATGACTGCTTATATCATAAGCCCTAATTCTCTCATTATGAAACAATGTGTAATCAGGGTTTGATCCATAATATTAGATCATGAAATCTTCATTGAAAAGATTGATGTACCTTGAACCTAATTTAGGGTAAATCTCATTGAAACCATAATTTAGGGTGATGATGTAACCCTAACTTAGTGTAACAATGTAAGAAGCCCTAATTTGATGGGAATTGTACATCCTAACCCTAATTTGGGTATGAGGTAAGAGAAACCTTACTTGGATGTGAATGTTAAACCTTAATCCCTAAAATGGGGTAAAGGTGCATGAAACCCTAATATAGGATAGTGCTACTAATGCTATGTGAAGCCTTAACACTAGATGATGTGTTGTGAGATCTTAATTTCACATAATACTAGGTGAAACCCTGATATAGAAGGATGAGTCCATATTATTGACAATGGTTGTATAATCTAAGTGAGTGATTAATGACCAATACATTACATGATAAATGTGATGAACTGGTGCATAAAGTATTAGGATGGGGAATACCCTAATACAAGCTAAGTGGATGAACTCAAGTAAGATAAGGGTGTTGAGGGAAGTGATACATTAAGATATGATAGATATTACATCCAACACCTCAATACTGGTTTACCTTGATCTATTATAAGTCCAATATAATTGGATGAATGACACATGAGATGTGTCATGTCAATTGTTACATTGAGATGTAATGCACCCTGTTGAATGTAGGTTAACATGCCTTATGGAAAGGTTAATCCATACCTATAAACTATGATGTAATCATATTCTGGTAACGATGAGAGAGAAATTCATATTGTGTGTTGATACTTCATTTAATGAAGAATGATAAGAGTAAATAAGTATGATTGAATACTTATGTTATCCATATTGAGTCATAGCTGTGTGAAGCAATGAAATAAGACTTGATCATTAACAATATGATCTTGAGAACCTATATGGTTATTCATATGAAACCCTAATACAGGGTAATGCTATGTGAAACCCTAATACATGGTAATGTTAGGAGAAACCCTAATACTGGGTAGTGCTATGTGAAGTCCTAACACATAGTAATCCTATGTGAAGCTCAAATACCGACTAATGGGTTATAAATTAATAAGATAACCCTTGTATTGCATGGTACAAATATGTAATTATATCTTGATTACTAGTCATGCATGTATGTTGAGATCATGAGCATAGCCATGTATGGGCTATGATGTTCTGTATATTGAAAATGTTCTATAGGCCTTATAAGCCTTCATATGCTTTGTTGCTTAGTGAGAGGTAACCTAGAATAATGAGTCATGTGTGCCATATGATTCTCTAATTATTAAGATTGTTTATGAGCTTCATAAGCCATAATATGCCTTGTTGCCTATTAAGGGGCAATAAGAGGTGATATGAGCTTTATGAACTATGTGCAATGCTTTGTGTAGCAAGAATTATAATGTCCTTGGTCAGATGACCTAAAGGTATGAAGTTACGTAATAAGTGGTAACAAGTGTTCTATGATGAGATAAGGGTTCAATTACCCAGATTCTATAATCATGATGATGAACTTGTTAAGAAGGGGAAATGTACTTGATGAGTTGTTCAATAGCTGATGCATTCTCTATGGCATGTTTCAAGAGAGACATGCTAGTAGAAATGCAGAAGTTGAACTTAGACTTTGGGGTGACAGAGCAGAGTGGTTTGATTGCACAGATGCAAGTCAATCCTACTTTTTATGATCAGATCAAGGAACTACAACAGAGTGACAGTGAGTTACAACAGATCATGCATGATATGACAAAGGGAAAAAGACCAGAGTTCAGGTTTTTAGTTGATGATTTGTTGTATCAGCATGACAGGTTGTGTGTACCTGGAGATAGTGATTTGAAAGAACAAATTCTTGAGGAAGCGCATGCATCGATGTACGCTATGCATCCAGGCAACACTAAGATGCACATGAATCTCAAGGAGTTGTACTGGTGGTCCGGTTTGAAAAAGGATGTAGCTGAGTATGTGGCAAGATGTAGCGTGTGCCAGCAGGTTAAGGCTGAGCATCAGAAACCTACAAGTACTTTGCAATCTCTTCCTATACCAAAGTGGAAGTGGGAACATATCACAATGGATTTTGTGGTAGGGTTTCCCAGGACACCTAAAGGTTGTGACTCGATATGGGTGATTGTGGATAGACTAACTAAGTCTTCTCACTTTCTTCCTGTTAAGTCAACCTTTGATGTCCCAAAATTGTCTAAGATAGACGTGGATGAAATAGTCAAGTTGCATGGTATTCTAGTTTCAATTATGTTAGATAGAGATCCTAAGTTCACATCCATGTTTTAGAATCAGTTGCATCGTGCTTTGGGCACAAAGTTGAGGTTTAATACAACTTTTCACCCGCAGACGGATGGTCAGTCAGAGAGGACCATTCAGACTCTTGAGGACATGTTGCGAGCATGTGTCTTACATTTCAGTGGAAGTTGGGAAGAACACTTAAGCCTTATAGAATTTGCATACAACAATAGTCACAATTCCAGTCTTGGTATGGCCCCGTATGAAGCTCTGTGTGGCAGAAAGTGTAGATCACATGTATGTTGGTACGAGGTGGGTGAAAAAGAGATTCTTGGACCAGAGATAGTGGATTTCATTACATAAAAGATTACAATGATCAGAGAATAGTTGAAAGTTGCACAGGATAGGCAGAAGAGTTACGCTGAGAAGAGACGTAGACCTCTTGATTTTGAGGTTGGTGATGAAGTGTATTTGAAAGTTTCACCATGAAAAGGAGTGTTGAGGTTTGTCAAGAGAGGCAAACTGACTCCTAGGTTTATGGTCCCATATCCTGTCATTGAGAGGATTGGACCTGTATCTTACAGGTTGGAATTGCCATCCGAGTTGGCCAATTTACATGATGTGTTTCATGTATCGATGCTGAAGAAGTGTTACCCTGGTACAGAGAAGATAGTGGACCCAGAACCTGCACAACTCAGAATAGATGTGTCCTATGTTGAAGGACCAGTACAGATAATTGATCAGTGGATCAAGAAACTCAAGAATCGATAAATACCATTAGTGAAAGTTATGTGGAGGAACCACAACTTAGAGGAAGCCACGTGGGAGCTTGAGTCCAAGATGCGTAACAAGATTCCTTTTCTCTTTTAGGAATTTTGAGATGAATTTCTTATAATGGAGGGAGATTGTTATGACCCACTCCAAAGCTAACTAGTAAGTTCAATGATCACAACATCATTAAGATGATTAAGTTAAGTAAGCACAACACTTAGTGCATCATTAAGTTGATTAGGTTTAATTAAGTACTCATAGATGTAATTAGTGCTTTGATCATGTGTTACTAGTTAATTATGATTATTTCTTGCTTTTAGAGTGTAGATGACCTCATGCTTGAAACGTTGCAAAAAGAATCGCTTAATTTGGACATTCGAGTCAATAATTATGACATTTTTATGTTTCTTTGGGCTTGGTTGCAATTTTTTCTAGTAATTGAGTATTATTTTTTTAGTGGGTCGGTCACCCCCTTTCCCTTATCTCCTTCTTCACCCGATTGATCCCTTGGTGTGATGCCCAACATTTCTTCTTAACCGCAACGCCTGACCAGTAGCCTAGGGGGAGGAATCGACGGTTGTTTCTTGTGCTTCCACCTCTGATAGTTGCACCCACTCTTCCTCTACCCTTCCTCCGTCCTCCTTTCACCTTTCCCTCGCCCTATCGGCACTCTAGAACTGCACCATCAGCTTGGGTGGCTGACCAGCAGGTGCTTCGATGCCCCACCCAGCAGCTCGCGACCAAGCAGTTAGCAGCGACAGCTCCCGCTGCACGACGACGTCTCTACCCCCTTCCTTTTTCTCCTTTTCTTCTTGTTCCATCTGGTGCCCAGCTAGTAGAGGGGTGGTGCCCTAGTTGCAGCAGCAAGCTGCGCACGACATTAGCTAGGCCGCCATGTGGGGCATCCAGTAGCAGGGGGAAAGGTAGCTTCGAGCTCGACCAAGAGGGTTGGAGTAAGAACTGCAACCATAGTTGCATCCCACACCAAGAACAAGCTTCTCCTCCAACCTGTTCGTGTGTGAATGTAGCAGGTTCAATTCCAAGTAATACCAAGGTAGAAGAAGACCAACGAACGCTTTGAAATAGGCTCTGGACGCATTTCCAGACAAATTCGGACATCCAGAACTGCTGTGAGTAGAATTTCACTCACCTAGCATGATTTAACTTCGATATTAGGAAATTTTTGATTAAATGTGTGTTTTCCGCAGATAACGGTAGTTATCAGACATCATGCAATATTTTGCATTACTCAACTTTTTATTTCACAAATCGCTTCTTTAGGCTTTTGTATAACCTAATTTATTATCCGATTCAGTGTGGTTCAGACTAGTAGAATTACATGGTTGATTGAAACCTAAGTTATTCAGTTTAAAAGCCGAAATTAGTAGAACACGACCAATAACTGTATAGTTTGGGTATAAACCCAGGCTGTGAAATTTAGCAATTAATTTGATGCATGATTTTAAAGAAATGACGATGACATGAAAATATTCAATGAAAACCCTAGTTGCACGCTCTCTTCTATGTTTAATGTGAGTGATTTAATATTTACACGAGTTAGCACATTTTTCAGAAATATCATTAGAATTTCTTAGTTATTATTAATAAATTGTGTCATAATAAGTAACTAACTCTTAACTGAGTTATGTGATGCACAAACTAGGACTAGTGTTAATGTGCACATTTTTCAAGGAATTTCAGATAATTTATAGATGCTACTGACGATTTCTCATATGTCGAGTAATTTACTCTTATTAGTGCATCAAGAGGTCCAATTGCATGGTTTTAGTATATAAGTGCCAAGTTGACAAGTATTCTATTTATTTAAATCTTCCTACATGAACATTATGTTGATTTCTTAGTAAATTACCGTGTTTGAGCTTATTGCACTGCAAAGTTAGAAATGATATACATGTGGTATTTATAAGTTTCAGATAAATAGACTCGGTACCATAGAGATACCAAAGCCAAGAATAAGTAAGAGAGAGATGTAATGTAGTAAGAGCTTTTCTAGGATAATAAAATAATAGATTAAGGGCCCTCACACCGTAGAATCCCTATGAGAGGTCTACACCTTAAGGATGAAATGACCTAACCCTGACAGCATCCAGTATACGGGGGTCAGAACGCACTTATAGAGCGTGTAAGGAGACGAAACCCTTGATGAAGTCTCCTAAGAGAAGATAGGTTATCCAACATGAACCAGACGTCCCGGTGGTAACCCAAAGGTACCCATAGAGCGTACCAAGTTGAGGCCCACAGAGCGTCTCAGACCCTCTTCCTGTGTACTCAGCCTAGAGGAGGAGTCCAGTTTACAGCACCATAGGAGTGTCGAGGCCAGAGAGCCAGTTTTCCTGTAGTAGACCAGGACAACGGTCAGACTTAGCTATCTCGGGTGTCAGCTAAGTCTTGTACGGTGGGATCGTAGTTCGCTACGAGTCTTGATATGTATAGTACACTGCATATGATCAGGGCATTAGATAAAATATGTTCATATAGGTTCACAGAGTTAGTTAAAGAGTTAAGAAAGGTTTGAGTTAGTTTCGCAGCAGTTGTCCTTTAAATGAAATTTAGTATTCTCTGTTATTTAATCATATCTACAGCCTTACAGTAGTTGTTATCTTAATGAAATGTTGATATCTCCTTTTGTTTAAATTATATTGCTTAGATCTGCTCAATATAGTATTATCTTATATTTTATTCCAATTAATAAACAAAAATGAGTTATCTGCGATGCTTGGGTGAAATTCCATTCACTGAGCCAGTAGCTCACCAACCTACTGAAACATTTTTCAGGTTAGCGTCAGCACGAGGAAGATGAAGGATTGTATCACCCAAGTACTTAGAAGATAGTTCGTAGTTAGTTAGAGGTCTCTTAGTTCTTTCCCCTCAGTCCTTGGGCATGTGGTGTGGTAGAGAGAGAATGTAATGTAATATGTAGATTAGATTTCAGTTATCTGTTTGGGTTTACTTTATGCATGAACAATGTAATATGATGTGTAAGTTTGGTTTTCTTCCAAGTAAGGTAAATAGTAAGTTGCTTCCGCAGTTTAGTAAGATTCGGTGTTATTCAAGTTATAAGACTTCCTTTAAATTAATTTTAAGTGATTAAGAAAAGAAAAAGTTAAGAGTGTATTTGTATTAAGTGTAATCCTACATGTCATGCCCTGATCTCATGATTAGTGGTAATTGTGGGATCGGGGTGTGTCAACTAAATTTGATATCAGAGCATAGGTTGAGTACGTAGTTACTCTAAGTCAAGGTCAGGGGATAATAAGAGACCAATAGGATTAGTATTAGGGTGTTTTCCTTCTATCTGCAATTTTCTAACATGAAGTGTTGTGTTATACTATTACAGATAGTAGGAAGAGGACGTGGTCATGAGGACCAAGCTAAGAGCCACATTGGACCTGATCCTCAGGTGATGGGTCCAGGTGATAGAGATGATGTGGATGAGGCAACAAGATGTGTAGAGGAGTTTGTGTACGCAGATAAGCGTTATGTGAATAGAAAGAGACCCGAAGACTTCAGCAGAGGACAACCTAGTAGTGGTCACTGAGGAAGTGGTGGTGGTTTCTTCTCAAAACTTGGATATGGTTTTGGTTGTTTTGGTAGACAAGGATCTAAAGATGTGATATCTTCTCAGAGTAGGGGAAGATCTAGTCCATGGAGATGGAGCAATATGCCAAGAGGAAGGTCATCTGGATCATCAGCTACAGTGACAGGTTCGCCAAGGAGAGAGATACCTAGGTGTGATATCTGTGGGAAGCCGCACTCTAGTCAGTGTTGGGGTGCAGATGTTCAGGGTTGTTATATCTACGGACAGGTGGGACACTTTAGAAGGAATTGCCCCCAGTTAAAGAAGTCAGCATCATAGGGTTCCCAGTCACGGTACCGGAATGTCCCGAGACAGGCTCCAACTGGAGGACCCAGTTCCTCTGTAGCTTTAGGTTCCTGAGGTGGTGCAGCACCCAGTGCTAGGGAAGGACAATGAGGACATCGTGGGAGAGGAAGAGCTTCAGGACATTTCTTCTCTTTGACACCACAAGAAGGTATTATTTCTTCTCAAGTGATTATAGGAGAAATGTTTTTCTTTAAAAGCATTTTAGTTATAGTTTTGATAGATCTGGGTGCTACTCACTCGTTATACAAAGTTCTTTAGCTTGTGATCTTAACCTGTTAACCCAGGAGTTACCAGTTGAGTTATTATTGAGGGTTCCGTTAGGTGAACCGATGGTGTTGACAGAGTTTTGTCACGGATGTTTTTTGACTTTTGGTGGTTACACCATTGCGGTTAATCTTATATCCCTAGATATTAACTATTTTCAAATTATGTTGGGTATGGATTGACTAGAGATGTATCGAGTCCAGCTCAACTATTGGAAGAAGGAGGCTATCTTTCAATAGGGTGGATTTTCTTATGTCTTTTCTAGAGACAAGAAGGTTTTCCCTACGTGTATCTTATCAGTTGTTGTAGCTGATAAGATGTTGTAGAAAGGTTGTGAGGCGTTCTTGGCACATGTAGTAGATACTAGAGATGAGAAGAGCACAGTCAGCCTATGGGATGTGCCAGTGGTCTGTGAGTTCCCAAATGTTTTCCCAGATGAGTTGCTAGGTCTACCTCCTGAAAGAGAAATAGACTTTGGGATCCAGGTGTTGCCAGGTAGTCGACCTATAACGCTTCCATCCTATAGAATGGCACCTGCAGAGTTGAAGGAACTCAAGATTCAGTTACATGAATTACTGGATAAGGATTTAATTTGACCTAGTTCTTCACCATGGGGAGCTCCAGTCTTGTTTGTGAAAAAGAAAGATGGTACTATGAGGCTATGTATAGACTACATACAATTGAATAAGATCACCATCAAGAGTAAGTACATGTTGCCAACGATAGATGATCTATTTGATTAGTTGCATGGAGCAACGGTCTTTTCTAAGATAGACTTGAGATCTGGATATCACCAGTTGAGGATAAAGGCTTTAGATATTCCTAAGTCGGCTTTCAGAACAAGATATGGGCATTATGAGTTTCTGGTCATGTCATTTGGACTGATTAATGCCCCAGTAGCTTTCATGGATATGATGAACTGGATTTTCAAGTCATTCTTAGATCAGTTCATAGTACTTTTCATAGATGACATTTTGATCTACTCCAGAGATGATGAGCTGCATGAGCAACATTTGAGGATAGCATTACAGTTGTTGAGACAACACCAGTTATATGCTAAGTTCAGTAAGTGTGAGTTCTGGTTAACTGAGGTGTCTTTTCTTGGACATGTCATCTCAGGAGATGGAGTAAGTGTTGACCCAAAGAAAGTCGAGTATGTTCTACAGTGGGAGCAACCTAAGACTCCTACTGAGATCAGAAGCTTCTTAGGATTGGCAGGTTACTTTAGGAGGTTCCTCCAGAACTTCAGTGTTGTAGCGTCACCTCTGACATGCTTAACGAGAAAGAATGCACTGTTCGTCTGGTCCGACAGCTGTGAGAAGAGTTTTCATATTTTGAAGAAGAAGCTGACTACAACACCAGTGTTGATCCTACCCGAGACAAATGAAGGTTACACGGTGTTTTGTGATGCTTCAAGGAGAGGTTTAGGTTGTGTGTTGATGAAGGAAGGCAAGATAGTAGCTTATGCATCTAGACAACTTACAAAGAATGAGGAGAATTACCAGACACATGATCTGGACTTAGTTGTTGTAGTTCATGCTCTTAAGACATGGTGTCACTATCTTTACGGTGAGGCATTCCAGGTGTTTACGGATCATAAAAGTTTGAAATATATTTTCACCTAGAAGGATTTGAATCTTAGACAGTTGAGATGGTTAGAATTGATCAAGGATTATGATGTGACGATAGATTATCATCCTGGAAAGGCGAATGTGGTAGCAGATGCCCTCAGCAGGAAGTCAAGTTCAACAACTGATGCATTCTCTATGGCATGTTTCAAGAGAGACCTGCTTGTAGAAATGCGGAAGTTGGACTTAGACTTGGGGGTGACTGAGCAGAGTAGTTCGATTGCACAGATGCAAGTCAAGCCTACTTTTTATGATTAGATCAAGGAACTACAGTAGAGTGACAGTGAGTTACAGCAGATCCTGCAGGATATGACAAAGGGAAAAAGACCAGAGTTTAGGTTTTCAGATGATGATTTGTTGTATCAGCATGACAGGTTGTGTGTACCTGGAGACAGTGATTTGAAAGAATAGATTCTTTAGGAAGTGCATGCATCGATGTATGCTATGCATCCAAGTAACACTATGATGTACATGAATCTCAAAGAGTTGTACTAGTGGTCAGGTATGAAAAAGGATGTAGCTGAGTATGTAGCAAGATGTAGTGTGTGCCAGTAGGTTAAGGCTGAGCATCAGAAACCTATAGGTACTTTGCAATCTCTTCTTATACCAGAGTGGAAGTGGGAACATTTCACAATGGATTTTGTGGTAGGGTTTCCCATGACACCTAGAGGTTGTGACTCGATATGGGTGATTGTGGATAGACTAACTAAGTCTGCTCACTTTCTTCCTGTTAAGTCAACCTTTGATGTCCCAAAGTTGGCTAAGATATATGTGGATGAAATAGTCACGTTGCATGGTATTCCAGTTTCAATTATATTAGATAGAGATCCTAAGTTCACATCTAGGTTTTGGAATCAGTTGCATCGTGCTTGAAGAAGAATAAGCAAAAAAGTATGATTTTTCCCCTTGGTGTGCGTTCAATAGGGAGGGTCATGAAGGACTTTTGTGTTTTAAAAGCCGGCCCAACCACAGAATTAAGAAAAATAATTTCCACTGATGTGTCAAGCCGCCATTGGCCAAAAGGTAAATATCTCGTGAAATTCGTATCTAATAATTGGTAAATCGGATGGAGACAATATATATATATATATATATATATATATATATGAAAATTTATCAGGAGAATTCAAGGAACCCATTAAAATATTATTGAAGCATATTCTATTTGAAATTAGAAAAGTACTTAAAGATATCACTTTTAATGGTATTATTAATGGAAAACCCTAAGTTTTGATAATGGTCTTTGGATAATCTAAGCCAATATTAACCTATTGTTAATAAAAGGAATATTTAGATCTAAAAAGACGATCTATATGGATAATTGGCTTAATTTAGGGTTCCATGTACATGAATATACATTAATGGGCTTGGAAACCTTAATTTAGGTGAATATGACATTTGATGGTTTTAATTGTTCAAATCCATGAATAAACAGAGATATGATGATCCTAAGTCAATATAAGTATAAAAGACCCTTAATATGGATAATTTGAGCAATTAGGGTTTATATGAGTAGAAAAAGTATTTTAGGGTTTGCTGACCTAAAAGGTGTAAAAGAAATTGATCTAAGAAACCCTAATGAATCTTAATAGGACTTAGAAACCTTGGAAAGGTGTCCCAGGTCAATGAGGTTGTTTGGGATATGTTTGTGACATTATACATGCTTTCAGGATCAAAGTTTGCTTGATTAGTTGCTTGTCTTGCTTGTTTGGACATCTAAGTTGGATTTGGATAAACAACTTCTTTGAGATCTCCAAAACAGGTATGTGGTTAAATTATGAATAACTGAATTATGTTTCACAACATTTTATCAATGGTTGATCGATTTCCATGAACCCTAAACTGCTTGGTTGTTTCAATTATGCAATCTCATAAAGTAACTATGTGTATAACAACTACATATAAGTGTAACTGTCTCGAACCTACATACCAACCCTAATGAATGATGCAAGACTAAGCCTCAAAGGGAAGGTCTGAGTTGGTCAAGCCCTGGAGGGAAGACCATTGGGCACCCAGAGAGGTGACCCCATGCACCAAGCTCAGGATGGAGAAGGTGGCCTTATGTCCCTTACAAGGACAAAACCCTGAGAGAGGGTATTCCAGGGTATGTGTAAAAGCGGTTGAGAAGTTAAATTGAAAACGTAATTTGGCTTGTTAATCAACTATTTGACGTGTATAAGTTGTTAGATCCTAATTGTGATATTTTGTTTGTCCCCACATACCAGTATAGTAATATACTGAGTGACGTTTTGTTTGTCGGCGTTTTAGGTATTATTGAAAAAGACAAACAGTAAATTGATATATTGTGAAGATATAAATAACTAGTTCAAGGAGGATTAGTTAGATAGACCTCATATGTGGATAGAAGTCTATAAATCCGAAATTTTTACAAGGTATGTAAAAGATTTATTTTATTCCAGCTTTTCATTATAGCTTTAGTAGAATTTGATAATTATTTATGTTTAAATGTTAAACCATGGATCCTGAGTTATTGGAATAGCGGCTCAGACCTTTTGGTCTCCCTTGATTGGGGGTTACTGGGAAGCGGGGTTGTTACATTTGGTATTAGAACAAATGGTTTCTCATTTAATCCTTAATAATTATTAAATTTTACAAACTCTGTAGAACTTGAGGGAGTTATTAGAGGAATTTCCGATGATAGAGGTGTCTAGAAAAGGATCACGGTCTAGGGATTGGCAATATTTTCCTCTGCCCCGCTAGTCAGTCATGAGGACTCCCAGATGCGGTGTGACTGTCTGGCCAAAGTCTGAGGTCTTGACTCGAAATAAGATACCTTTAGGATCCTCTCATCTATTTCGTCCATTTGCAACCCTAATTCAACTAAGATTCTAAGGTTTAGGGTTTTTCTATCTCTATCTTCCTCACCCTCTTGAGGTCAGGGTAAGTGTGATAAGGATTTAAGAATCCTCCACCAAATCAATGAAAAGCATGTAAATAAGAGGTCATGGACATAAGTTTAATAGTTTAAGCATAAACTAAAGATTAGTTACATGCTTAAGGTTGCATGGCGTGTGTTGTCGTGTCCTCAGGAGAGATATAAACCCCAACCCTAAGTGGTTGTTAGAGAGAGATGACATGATAAGTTAGATATCATGGTCGACCATATATGTGGGTTGACAAGCTTTTTTGTTTTTTTGAGTAACCGTGAGTAGCATGAGCTATGTGAGGTTGGTTGACCTAGTACCTTTTGGCGACCCAACCTTGGAAGGGTCATGCATGTTAGGGTGAAGGATAGTTCCTTCATTGAAGAGGTTAGTGGTGACCATATAGAAACCCTTATGGACTTTTATGAGCATAGAAGAGGCATGCACCTATGTAGGAGAGGTCATTAGTAGTGTTGGCAGTAGGTTGAGACCTAGGCCAGAAGGGCAAGCTAGATAGCTTATGAGATGAGCATGTAGAGCTTTGGATAACCTTGATCAAACATAGGTTTGGATCACACGTTTCACCCACGTAGGTGTATGCATGTATCCCTAAGAGCTTGATCCACCTTCCTCGAGAGAGAGCCTCCAGTGGTAAGGCCGGTAGTAGGGTTAGCTCTAGAGAGAGAGCAAGACCCGAGAAAGAAGGATGGATGCTTAGACTCTGAGACATGAGGAACCATTAGAAGTTGGATATGTTTTGACCTGGAATGGACGACCTAAGTGGATGGTTGTTGTTGCCTCGTGCATGATCCTTGGAGGCTTGTGGTATCTTGGTTGCTTTTAGAGGAACGAAACCCTAGAATGAGAAAGAGACTTCTTGAACCAATGTATGGAAGTTGTAGGTGCCTACCTTACCTTTTAGGTATAGGAAGAGAGTTCCTTAGACCGAGGAGGTATAGAATAAGAGGCCTTGCACCTATTTAGTTGTCCTGGTGTAGGGCTCAAGAGTGTTATTCATGTGGAAGAATAGTAGGAAGTGCATGTTATATCTTGTATCTATTTGGTTCGTGGTTAAAAAGAGGAACATGCAGTTAGACATCGGATGCCTGAGAAGTGAACCTAGAGTTCCTAGACCTAAGAGGGGAAGTAGTAGCACCTGGTGCATCCGATGCTCACGATGAGGTTTGAGTTTCTAGAGGTTCGAGCATGGCACCCCTCAGGTTTGGAGGAAAAAAGGAAACCCCTTGGACTAAAGTATATGTTCAATGAAACCCTTACATATAGGTTGATGACGTATGCATGTTCGATGTTAAGGAATAGAAACAAGTATGACCTACCACGGAGACCTGGCATGGTTTAGTAGGTGGTCTTCTTATTAGCTATGTGCCTTAGTAACTTGATAGGGCTAAGCATGCTCATGATGATGTAGACCCTGGACGTAGGGACGTTTGTGACCTATGTTGCTCTTAAGAGATAGTCTTCTCTTATCTTGGGGAGGGACCCTTGTGTAGGGTGAGTACCAACTTTTGTTTAGGTTTGAGGTAACCTAAAGAGGTTTCTCAAAGGAGCTTGATGAGCTAAGTGGAGAACCCATAGCTTGAGAACGAACCTATAGACCTTGGTATGACCATCTCTAAGGGGCATGAGGGTGTGTTGCCATGGAGGTAACCTGTATGGGCCTGACTGACGTAGGTAGGTTGCCATGATCCCTATGAAAGAATGTAAGTCTGGCCACGTATGCCCAAAGAGATGATGGAGACTTGGGTAAGGTTTCAAGTTGATATGCACCATGATAGAATCCTAAGTCTATACTAAGGTTAGGTGGGGATAAGACCTATGGGAGTAGGAGTTGCCTAATTCCCTAGTTGCAGAAGACCATAGGGTCGGGAGGTAACAACTATCGTTGTCCAAGGACCATGGGTTAGGAGATTGATCACCTTCATGAGCTCATGGGACCCAAAGGGCAAACAAGGCGGGCACTCCCTAGATGCTTAAGGGAAGATGGATGACCCTAAAAGTACTAGCACCCTACAGACCTAGAGGAGATGACTAAGAATTGTGTGATGACGGAAGTGTGTTTGGGAACAATTTTCTATGGATGTAAACCTTATATCGAGATGTTCAGGATGTGGAGACATGTGATGCACATTTCAACTTAGTTTGGAAAGGTGTACTGGCGATGTGGGATGCACAATCTCTACTCTTGGAATGCGATGAACATTGTATTTGGACTGTAGCCAAATGCTTATTTCCTCTCATTATGAGGGTGAGAGATAGGGCAATACACGTGCCATACACTAACTATAAAGGTGATGTGAGTTGAAACATTGCTACGATGTATGAGTATAGAGATAGTAGCGTGCCTTTGTGGAGAGTATGATGTATGGATAGTTTACAAACATGAAGAGAACTAAGGTAGTCATCATGAAGATGTTTTATTAAGAGCAGCATGGAATTTATGAGTTGTATAAGCTTGATAGCCAAGATGATGAGCTTGGAGGTTTATTGACTCGGTTATACCTAAATCCAAGATCAGGATGATAAGTGGAGTATATGAAGGTTTATGTCTTCACTGTTACCTAGCACATAAGGATGTAAGGTGGTAATTGATGCTCTTAGTTGAGACGCAGCTATCTGTTTAGCCAGTAGAGGGGTTAGAAGAGGTTGTTGGGTGAACCCTAAGTTTGTGAGACATGTATGGTTAACACCCAGATACAACCAGACCCACTGGTCAAGTGGTGGTTTCTTGGTTAGCCAGCCTAGGGCTTGATGCGATAAGAGGATGGTTCAAGAACCTCAGATTCACCTCTCAGGAAAGGAAGGTGATGGAACCCATGAGTAGAGTGTTCTAGGGTTTCTGAGAAGTCAACCTCAAGGAATCATGACATACAGGAGCTTGTGATGATAAGTACACCCTGCATCGTGGTACTACTAAAATGATTAGAGTTTTTCGTAGTGCTTTGAATACCTAAGATGAAGAAGTAGATAGAGTTGCATGTGGCTTGTCACCATGCATGCCAGTGGGTAAAGGCCGAACACCGGTAACCCAGTAAGCTGCTACGGACAATGAAGAGTCCCCGAGAGGGAATGGGAGTGGATCACCATGGACGTTGTGGTGAGTCTCCCCTGGACCAAGGGAGGTCATGATGCAATATGGGTTACGGTAGATCGCCTTACCAAGTTGACCTAATCCCTTGCCTAAGAAAGAGGGCACTGTCAGTGTGACAGATCTGGTTGAACTATATATGAGAGAGGTAGTTCATCTACTCTGTGATCTGAGTTTGATGTCATGAGTATGGCCTCAAGTTCACTTCCATGTTGTGGAAGTAGGTATAAGAAGAACTTGATACTGGATTGAAATTGAGTACAACTTATCACCCCTAACTGATAGGTAGTATGATCCAGACTAGAGGGTCTGATGAGAGCGTGTGTGCTCATTCAGGGTGATACATGGGAGCAGTTCCTGTCCTATGAGAGTTTGTTTGTGACGATAACCACCATAACCAGTATAGGGATGAAAGAAGCTTTGTAAGGGAGGCTGTGTCGGTCACCGCTTTATTGGGATGATGTTGGTGAAAGGACCTTGTGAAGGTCAAAGAGACCACAATGTGTGCAGATGAAGTCGCTTTGATCATGCGATGGCTGAGAAAGCCCAGGGGTGACATGAGTCGTGAGCTGATGTGAAGCAGACTGACATGCATCACTATGGGAGAATATGTGTTATGGAAACCCGACCCCTCTGAGCTATAGATGAGAAAGATGAGTCCCCGATACATGGGTCCATTTGAGATGGATAGGTGAAATTACTTATGTTAGCCTTACCCCTCTGGATAACATGATGTATGATGTGTTTCATGAGTCTGATCTAGAGCACTATGTGATGTACCCGAGCCATGTGCTGGACCATGAACCTATTAATCTTTGAGAGAGGATGAAATGTCCTGAGTCACCTATGAGGGTACGAGATACCAAGGTGAGAGAAAGCTCATATGTAAGAATATAGGATGATGAAGGTTCTTGGGAAGACCATGGAGGGGGTGAATCCACATGGGAGCCATGATGGACATGAGAAAGACTTATCCTATTTTGTTTGTATGTTTGGTAGAATTTTGAGAGCAAAATTCCTATAAGAGGGGAAGGATGTTACAACCCTAATTTTTGGGTTCTTCTGGTGGGAAATGCAATTTCTCCTATTAAAGACATATGAACAAATAATTGTGTGATTTGATTTGAATGAATGGATTTTGTTTAAAATAGTCTTTCTTGTATGTTTTGTGGGCCTTATTGGCTATTGGGCCCAATAACAAGAAAAAGGAAATAAAAAAAGAAAGAGAAATTCAGTTAGTAAAAGAATAACTAAGATAATGAGAAAAGAAAGATGTAGAAGCATCTAGAAAGCTAAGAATTATCCTTCAAGGAGGAATTTCATATCTTTAGGATTTGTTGGGTTTCAAGGAGTCCAAGTTGCAAAGATAATAGGAGAAGGAAGACATAAAATCAAATAAAGCATTATTAAGAAGGAAAGTTGAGATAATGATGAAAATATAAGAAATATGTGGAAATATGGATAATGGAATCATTATAAATGAGATTTTGACTCCACATGATTTCTAATGGTAAAAGAAATCACAATAAAGAAAATAAAAGAATAAGAGAGAGAAAAATGCATAAAATATGCCTTTTTAAGAGATAATTTGCTTGTTAAGAAAAGTCTCTCATACTTTCGAGTTTGAGTCCCAAACTTGGCACACAAATAGTCAAGTCATTATAGACTTTTCCTTAAAATTTGGTATTATTTGGACGTGCGGTTTGGGAGATATGATTTTTATAAGTATTCCTAAAGTTAGTGGAATACCATTAAAATTTATATTCATACTAGAATTGTTTTATCAGCCTTTTTGGGCGCGTGAAACGTGATCGTCGATCTGATATCCAACGGTGATGCCATTGTCACCTATTAGAGCTGAGAAAGGCAGCCCGGGTACAATTGGCTCCTCTCTGATTTGTGCATTGCTCTCATCACAACCCATATGAACCGGTGAAAACTTCCCCATTGAATTCGGGAAGGAAAACCGGATCGGAAGATCCCTTCTTTGCCCTGTTCCGTGTACAATTGGGAGTTTCCCCAATGTCCCTATGGAGCTGGACTCCATGGGTATTGGCCTATGAGCCAGATTTATAAAAGGGGGGTTTCCCCCCTCTTTGTGATGGGCATAGAGACACGAGGTAAACCGGACAAACCCAAGGAACCCTCTACTGTCCCCTATTTGCTCGAAGAACTATCCCTTGCCAGATCATTGTTCGACCTGGAGCCTTCATCGGCGGCGCTGTGGTCTGCGTCAAAGCAGCCACCTCAGCCAGAAGGAGAAGGGCCGAGGGACTTCGGGAGACCTGGCCGAAGCTGCTTGCGAAGACAGATGCTTCAGTCCGGCTTCAGAACGAGAAGTCAACTCGTTGGTTGACCAGTCCGCGACACTGTGTCGAGAAGGAAGAAGGAGCGGAGGTTGAAGAAGAACAAGCAGAAAAGTATGATTTTGCCCCTTGGCGTGCGTTCAAGAGGGAGGGGCATGAAGGACTTTCGTGTTTTAAAAGCCGACCCAACCACATAATTAAGAAAAACAATTTCCACTTATGTGTCAAGCCGCCATTGGACAAAAGGTAAATATCTCGTGAAATTCGTATCTACTAATTGGTAAATCGGATGGAGACAATATATATATATATGAAAATTTATCAAGAGAATGCAAGGAACCCATTCAAAATATTATTGAAGCCTAATTCTATTTGCAATTCGAAAAGTACTTAAAGATACCACTTTTAATGGTATTATTAATGGAAAACCCTAAGTTTTGATAATATTCTTTGGATAATCTAAGCCAATATTAACCTATTGTTAATAAAAGGAATATTTAGATCTAAAATTGTGATCTTTATGCATAATTGGCTTAATTTAGGGTTCCATGTACATGAATATACATTAATGGGCTTAGAAACCTTAATTTAGGTGAATATGACTTCTGATGGTTTTAATTGTTCAATTCCATGAATAAATAGAGATATGATGATCCTAAGTCAATTTGAGTATAAAAGACCCTTAATATGGATAATTTGAGCAATTATGGTTTATATGAGTAGATAAGTATTTTAGGGTTTGTTGACCTAAAAGGGGTAAAAGAAATTGATCTAAGAATCCCTAATGAATCTTAATAAGACTTAGAAACCTTGGAAAGGTGTCCCAGGTCAATGAGGTTGTTTGGGATATGTTTGTGACATTATACATGCTTTCGGGATCAAAGTTTGCTTGATTGGTTGCTTGTTTTGCTTGTTTGGACATCTAAGATAGATTTGGATAAACTGCTTCTTTGAGATCTCCAAAATAGGTATGTGGTTAAATTATGAATAAATGAATTATGTTTCATGAAATTTTCTCGAAGGTTTATCAATTTGCATGAACCCTAAACTACTTGGTTGTTTCAATTATGCAATCTCATAAAGTGACTATGTGTATAACAACTAATTACAAGTGTAACTATCTCGAACCTACATACCATCCCTGATGTATGATGCAAGACCAAGCCCCAGAGGGAAGGTCTGAGTTGGTCAAGCCCTGGAGGGAAGACCATTGGGCACCTAGAGAGGTGACCCCAGGCACCAAGTTCAGGATGGAGAAGGTGGCCTTATGTCCCTTGCAAGGACAAAACCCTAAGAGAGGGTATTCCAGGGTATGTGTAAAAGCGGTTGAGAAGTTAAATTGAAAATGTAATTTGGCTTGTTAATCAACTATTTGATGTGTATAAGTTGTTAGATCCTAATTGTGATATTTTGTTTGTCCCCACATACCAGTATAGTGATATACTGATCGACGTTTTGTTTGTCAGCATTTTAGGTATTATTGAAAAAGACAACCAGTAAATTGATATATTGTGAAGATACAAATAACCAGTTCAAGGAGGATTAGTTAGATAAACTCCAACTGTGGATAGAACTCTAGAAATCTGAAATTTTTACAAGGTTTGTAAAAGATTTATTTTATTCCAGCTTTTCAGTATATCTTTAGTAGAATTTGATAATTATTTCTGATCAAATATTAAACCATGGATCCTAAGTTATTGGGATAGAGGCTGTTACAACCTCAATTTTTGCATATGTTTTCATAAATGAATTGTAAAGATTTTGTGAATATGGACTTAATTGAAACGGTTGTATGATTTTCTTCAAAAGATGGATTTCTTTGCAAATATCCCTTTGGATAGGAATTTCGTTATTCCTATTATTAGATTAATCCATTAATGGATATAAAAGAGAAGAAAAGAAGAAAAGTACAAATAAAAGGAAAAAAATACAAGATAATGGATATTAAGCAAAGTAATTATGAGAAATACATAGAAAACTCTAGAAAGTGGAATTAATGGCCACAATTAAGTAAATTTCGTTTCTATGTGATTTCTAATAAAAGAAATATGAAAAGAGGAAAAAGGAGATGAAAGATAATGAGAAATCCTTGAAAAGAAATCTTTTGAACGAAGGAATAAATAAGAAAATGATAAAAGATAAGGAAAAGGCTAAGGAATATTCCCAAGATGGGATTTCAAGCTATTAAGGTTCCTTGAGGTCCAAGGAATTCAATATAATAATTTAATAGCAAAGGAAAGAGAAAATAGGTGAGAAATATACATAATTGAGTAATATCTTGCACCTAAAGAAAAGGTACGTTTTCTTTTAGATAATGACCCCAAATTAGGTATGCTGAAAGATTGAGTTATTATTTACTTTCCCTCAAAAATTGGGGTTAATTTGATGAGTGGTTTGGGAGATATGAATTTTACATAAGTCCATAAAATGTAGAGGAAAGTATTAAAAGTTGCAATTTTGATTTCTACTGGGAATACTATTTGCTAATGCATGTGGCATGACAACCGTTGATCTAAGATCCAGCGATGTCTGCATTGTCACCTACCTCAGGCTAGGTAAGGAAAGTAGCAGAGATTTCCAAAGGGATTCTCTCACGATTGAATGCATAGGCAAACTCGGGGACCTTTCCTTTAGATTTGGGAGACTAGGGCGAACCCGCCTACCTTGGGTTTTGCCTGGTTTAGAGCTCTCTAGAAGCTTTGCCCAATCCACTTATGCCGTGAAACCCAAATCTTGATCCTAGTAGCTATATAAGGGCATTAGCGCCCAATGCAAATGATTGGACTAGTCATAAGACTCAGCCGAAGTTAGGGTATCCATCCCAGCCTCCAATTCTGCCAACCGATCTCCGCTTTCTTCCCTTCCTTCTACTCTATTCCGCCGGCAAGCTCCCCCTCTCCTTCTTTGTTAGCACTGCCTCCCAAGAAATTGGGGATGTTGGTGAGTCCAGCGGGGAGCAGCGGAGGATTCCACTCCAAAACCCAGCCCTCCCGCACTCTGTTGCTCCAAGTCAACCTCTAGGTTGACTGCAACCTGGAGACGGTGAACACAGGCTTGCGAACGTTGGGCGGGCATGAGGTTGAAGATGGAAAAGAGGAAATGACCTCCCTACCCCCGGGCACATGTGACCCTGGATCAAGAACTCAAGGGTAAAGGTGTAATTTCACCATGACCGAGATGCAAGCAAAGCAAGCCGCGCGATGGGAGGGCCGCATACGTGGCGATCTCCTATTGGTTAGTTAATCCTTATCTTGTTTAATTCCTAGGAAATAATTAGTAACTCGGATTAAAGAGTATTATATATCAAAATTGATCATAAAAATGCAAGGAATGCAATAAAAATGTAATTGAAGCCTAATTCTGCCTACAATTCAAAAAGTATGTAAATATGCTATCTTTAATGGTTTATCTAATGAAAAACCCTAATCTTTATTGATTAATGATTTAGAAAGGGTTATATGGATGTTTAAAGTTGATATTAACCTGTTGTTAATAAAAAGGACACATTAGATCTAAGAGGATGGTCTTTATGCATAATTTGATTAATTTAGGGTTCCATGTACATGAATAAGCTTTAATGGGCCTTGAAACCCTAATGTTAGTAATTATGTTTCTTAATGGCTTTAATTGGTCAAATTCATGTATAAAGCTGAGATTTGATGGTTCTAAGTTATTTTGAGTATAAAAGTTCCTAATTGTGGATAAATACCCTTAATTTGGTAATTAGGGTTTTCTAATGGATAGATGAGGAATTAGTGATAAATAGAGTTCATATATGAATTGAACTATAATGAAATATGAGTTGTAAATTTGAAAGAAATCCAAGGTGATAATTGAGTCTAATGATCTTGAAATAAATTAAAAGGATAAAGATGGTGATGTTAGTATAAAAGAGAAATAATAGACTTAATGGACATTTATTTTTGCCCATGATGTTGAAATTAGGTCTTGTGGACTAAGAGAGCATTAAATGTGATAAACGTATTATGGAGGCTAAAACCCTAATAAAACCCTAAAAATGGACTAGAAACCCTAGGAAGCGAGCTAGGTTTAATAGACCTTGATGGCCTGATCAATGATAGGAAAATTGGATGCATATTTCAGGATCATCTTGTGTGCTTGCTTATTTACTGGATTTCTTGCTTAGTTGGATTATTTCTGCACTCAAGTCAGCCTGATAGGTATGTATGGTTAATCGAATTAGTTTCTCGAAGGTTTTCCAGATGATTAATCGCATTGAATGCAACTTATCAGTTTGGATGTTCATACTTGCAAATCATAAAGTCACTATGATTATCACAATAATACTATAAGTGTGTATTCTCGCACCTACATGCCACCCTGATGGATGATGCCAAAAGGTCAAGCCCAGGAGGGAAGACCCATGGGCACCATGAGTGGTGACCCCAGACACCAAACTCGGGATTGAGAAGGTGGTCTTTACTGCATGACTATTGGGCACCATGAGATGTGACCCCAGGCACCAAGCTCAAGATTGAGAAGGTTGCCTTAAGTCATTGGCAAAAGAGAAACCCTACAGAGGGTATGCCAGGGTTAGGGAAAAAGCGGTGGAGAATGTCACATTGAAAGCGTAATTTGTCTTGTTAATTAACTTGATTGTGATATTTAGATTGTTAGCCATATGTGTGAAATTTTGGTTGTCCCCACATACCAACATATTCCTATATGTTGACCGACGTTTTGTTTATCGACGTTTTAGGTACAAAGTTGAAAAGGACAAACAGTAAAGTGACATATTGTGGAAATAAGAATTAAAGTGCAAGGAGGATTAGTTAGAATAGACTCCAATTGGGGATAGAAGTAGATATCTAAGTTTTAAAAAGGTATGTAAAGTTTTATTTTATTCCAGCTTTCAGTATAGTCATGGTAGAATTTAATAATTATTACTGATTATTTGTCGAACGTTTGATCCTGTTTATTTGGATAACAGCTCTGACCTCTTAGTCTCCCTTAATTGGGTGTTACCGGGAGGCAGGGTCGCTACATTTGGTATCAGAGCATGGGTTTCTCATTTAATCTTTAATAATTATTAAATTTTACAAATTTCATAGAACTGAGGGAGTTATTAGAGGATTTTCCGAAAGACAGAGGTGTCTAGAAAAGGATCACGTCCGGGGGCTGGCAATATTTTCCTCCGTACCGCTAGTCAGAATATGAGGACTCCCAAATTTGTGTGTCTGCCTGGCCAATGTCTCAGGATTTGACTCGAAATAAGATACCTTTAGGACTCTCTCATCTTATTCATCCTTTCTCAACTCAAATTGTGGCAACACATCCCATTATCATAAAGATAACGAGGTGTTACGCGAAAACGTGCAGAAATCACCATAACCACAGATTATGGAAATACGGGTTAATTAAAACCGATTGCGGAAAACATATAAACTGTGAAACTATTACTTTCCAGTCCTCATCCTGCATAGAAACATGTCATATATATACATACACGGAATCAGATACGTGTTCACAGCTTACTGAAATAGTTGTTCATTCATCGCATGGGTTCATCACCTGTTCATATACACGGAGGCCCACATCCGGCCAACAGCAGGATATACAAAACATTATCGATCGTTCATCGTGAATCAACGTCAAAACACTGCCAAGGACCTGAGAGTACAGGGATGACTCTAGACTCTACTACGAAACAACCAAAACAGCAGCATATCCATCGCTTGCCTTCTAGTGCTCTTCAGGCTACTCAGCCGCAACACCACGACCATGACCACGTCTACCTCGACCACCTGAAAACCAGTGGAGTGAGACAATTGAACAATTGTCACAGCGGGAAACATAACTTCCCACCGCAACTACCAAACCTTTACACGATAAACTATAATAGCAGATAACAATTAACAGGTATAACAAGAGAAGTCTATATAAATATATAGCAAAGCTATTCTTACCGACAAGCTTACCAGTTGTACAAAATATCTCTCAATAGAACATGTTTAACATAATGAGATACAATGTCACATAACCTGATTATCCAAACAAGGCTTATTACCACAAACCTGATGAATATAGAAGTACCTGTAGATATACCAGAATTATCTACAAACAAGACCTCAACCAATGTTTCGTGTTTAACCTATGCAGTAAATACTAAACGGCTGTATTACGTGTTATTATGCCCCGAGGATTTGAATCGTACCATTCAAATCCAACCTCTGGCTGTGAAGCCCAAGACTGGTGCCATACAATGGTCAGTGGAAGAGCCAGACTCCACGACCTCCCACCTCGTGGTCAGTACACGAGCACAACACAAGCATGACCTTAGTCACATGTTGTAGTGGTCTAAGCCACAGGGTCAGCTCCATAGGCTACCCTCACTCTAGCCCGCCTTGGTACAGGTCTCGGCGCTAGTACAACTGAGCCACGGGCCTGATCACCGTGCTCTGAGCCATGAACGCATTCATTCTCTTCACATCACATATCTTGAGCCATGGGCCTGTTCACCATGCTCTATATACGTATCTGAGTCTGTAACCGAAGTTACACTCTTACCTCCTTACTTTAGGCTAGGAGTAACCTCACATATTCAACAATATGCGCTCCGGGTTAACCCGTAGGAGAACCCGTTTCACCATCACCAAGTCCTGACGATGATGGATCTATGGCCAGGGCAACTACATGATATGATTTCACTGTGATTCATTAGTATCTTTTAGATGGATTGCAGGATTCAACCAAGTTATATAACATGCAAGGTATAACAGAAAGTAAAGAACATTATATTATTATTGAAACCACATCAACGTGATCCATCATGAGGATCCAACATCACATGTTACCACTTGGCCTCTTGCCAACCATCCAGATCCATCTCAAGGATCATCACATACCATGGGATCTCAATCCCTCATCATGTAGTCACTGCCTCTTAAGGCTCACATCATCATCATGGGACTTAACACATTATGCATATCATCTCATTAATCAGAGTAATTATCAAGTGGTGTTACTCATCACATGTGTTGCATAGCCCATTCATGGCTACACATTACCTGCATGGTTAGGATACTCAAACCATAGGTTCAACATAAAGAATATGCTCGCTATCATGAACTATCATTCGAGATAATCTACTTATCATTTTTACACTACCTGATGTATTAAGCACATCATTAACAAACCATATTCAAGACTACCCTTATCTCAAGATGATACCACGATTAAGGTATTCACTTTATATAAAAGCATGTTGAGTATTCGGAGCAAATACTGCTGTTACCAATATCATTATCTTTGTCATAAAGCCACCATTAATGTAACTACCATAATCATTGTCATTTAACAATTAAGCATAAGACCTACATTATGCATATCATTACTACTCTGGTTACCATCATTACCATTATTAGCATCATCATCTATTATTATCCTTATTGCAATGTCATTAAGCAGACTATTAATGTAACTGTCACTTAGCCACATTATTCCAACCATTATCGTCATTAACCTCACTATATTATTAACATCATTATTGCTTTCTCTATGAGCAAGGCGTTATCATCCTCTAGTTTACCAACAACATTATTATGAGTAATACCAAGTCATTGTTATTGATACTAAGCAAGGCGTTACTACTGGTATCTGGTTATGCATAGGCGTTTGCTGTCACGATACTTGGGAACATCACCAAAGGTCCTAACTATCCTCACCTAAGATCTCACAACCTTACTATATCTAACATGCTCGGCTAAAGCATAGGGAGGCAGCAACGCTGCGCTGCACCTAGCCTACTGCCTGCAACGCCGCATTACAAGGGAAGAGTAGCGCGCATTAGGTGTATCGCACGTCCCACCCTATCGGGCAACGCCCGTCACAGCTACTCCTGACGCCCGATATGCTAGGGCTATCGTTCAGCTCACACCTCATCTCAACCACCAGGAGAGAGAAAAAGAGAGAGATATCACACCCTCAAAACTAGCAACCACCACCCAAGGCCTATCGGCCGATACACACCAAAGGGAGGGGCGTGACGCCCGTCACAGCCCAAGCCATGTCGCCCATCACGCACAGGAGAGCAACGCCCGTCAGGGCTATTGGCCACCAGCAACCATCAAGTTCAACAAGGGTATATCGGCCAATACCTCACTCCAGCCTATCGTCCAACCCAAATAAGCTAGCCACACATGTCATATCATCCAACTCAAGCCAACCCTCAAGCCCCTTCTTGGTCTGTCATCCGTCACAAGAAGATATCGTCCAACACAAGGAGACCATGTCACCCAACAAGAGGTATATCGACCAACTCACCCAACCCAAGGAGGGATATCGCCCAACACACTAACAAGAGAGAAGATATCGCCCAACTCCAGGCTGACGCCCATCAGGCATGCTGCCCAACACAACCATATCGGCCAACATAGGTACAAAAACAAGGTACACTAATCTACTAGCATGTGAGCAAGAACATAACTAGAGGAAGGGAGTTAGGGATAGAAATCATGCAACCCACCTTGAAGCTCCAAGGAAGAAGAAGAAGCACTCCAGCTCCAAGGGTATCGTCCACCACAGCTCCCAGGGAGGTGTATCAGCCAACACAGCAGCAAGGGGAGGGATATCGTGCACTCAAGGTGAAGGAGAGACCAAAAGAGCAAAGGAAGCTAAGGCAAGGAAAAGAGCTGTATATATAGAAGGAAGGGGAGGAGTAACCAAGGTACAACCATTCCATGTGTCGTTCACCCAAGGGACACTTGTCCTAGGGTTCCAGCCAACACACTAGCAAAGCATGGGACACTTGTCCAAAACATGCACCAAGTGTCCACTGCACCAGACCAAGCATCAAGGGCGACACAAGCAGCAGCTCTGCTGGGCGACACACCAGCCTGCTGGGCGACACAAAGCAGGTCCTGGCCGACACAGGCTCAAGAAAGCCCAACCCAGGCACCTCAAGGCCCAAACAAGCTCAACTCAGGCCCAGAGAACTCAAACAACAAGCCAAAACCTTCCTCTCAACCCTAGAGGAAGCAAAGAGAGGAAAAACATCTCACAAGATGACCAACTTGCACACAAAACCCCAAACTTGGGTTATTTGCAAGTAGCCCCCTCAACTCTCAACAAAGCACAACAAAACCCTAATCGCCTCTTAAAGGTGATTAGCAAGCACCAAAGCATCAAGATTAAGCAAAACAAACCGGGTAAACCCTAAACGCAGGTCAGGGTCCTTACACAAATGTTGTTAACGACTTTAAGGATTAGGGTTTTCTCTTTTTTGCTCACCCTCTTGAGGTATGGGTAAAGTTGATAAGGTTTATGGAATCCTCCACCAATTTAATGAAAAGCATGTAAATAAGATGTCATGGACATAAGCTTAAAAGTTTAAGCATAAACTAAGAATAGATACATGCTTAGGTCGTATGACATATGTTGTCATGCCCTCAGGAGAGACCTGAGGCTAGACCATCTTGTCAAGAGGATGAGTAGAGAGAGATAGTCTTGGAGGTAGAGACCTCCATTATGAGTAGAGACATGGCACATCCTCTGAGGATGATGCTAGCCCTAACCCTAAGTGAAGGTTAGAGAGACAGATGACACGATGAGCTGGATGTCATGGTAGACCATGTGGACATGCTTTTAGTTTAGATGCCCATGACGATATGAGCCATGTGAGGTTGGATGACCTAGTGCCTTTGGTGACCCAACCCTGGAAAGGGCCATGCATGTTAGAGTGAAGGATAGCTCCTTCAATAATGAGGTTAGTAAAGAACCTATAGATACCCTATGGGCTCTTATGAGCATATCATAGTATGCACCCAGAGCATGTAAGTAGTGTTGGAAGTAGGTTGAAACTGAGGCTAGAAGGGCATGATGGATAGCCTATGCGATAAGCATAAAGAGCTATGGATAATCTTGAGCATAAGTTTGAACATAGGCTTCACCCATGTCGGGGTATGCTTTTGAGCTTGATCCACCTTCATGGAGAGAGGACCTCTAGTAGTAAGGTTGTTTGTAGGGTTAGCTCTAGAGAGAGAACATGATCTAAGCAAAAAGGTTGGAATCTTAGACTCTGAGATATGAGGAACAATGGGGAGTTGAGGATGATGCGACCTAAAAGGATGGTTGTGGTTGCCTCATGCATGATCCCTAGAGGCTGATGATATCTTGGTTGCCTTTAGAGGAACCAAACCCTAGAGAGAATATGAGGTTGTTGGTACCTATGTGCCTATGGTATAGGTGTTTACCTTCTGAGATGGGAAGAAGAGTTCCTTAGACCATGAAGAGGTTTAGTAACAAGTTGTGAGGCCTTATACCCAGTTAGTTGTCCTTGAGAAGGACTCAACTCTGAGGTGTTGCTCGAGTAAAAGGATAATAGGAAGTGCATGTCATACCTTGTACATGCTTGGCTTGTGGTTAAAAGGTTGAGCATGTAGTGGGACATCTAAAAAGTGAACCTAGGGTTCCTAAGCCTAAGAGGGGAAGTGGTGTACCTAATGCTCATGATGAGATTTGAGTTTCCATAGATCTGAGCATGGCACTCCTCATGTTTAGAGTAATGGGAACCCCTGAGATTAAGGTATATGTTTGATGAACTCCTCACCTATAAGTTGGTGACATGGGTAGGTATGATCTTGGTCCAATGTCTAGGAATGAGAACAAGTATGAATTATCAGGGAGACCTAGCATGGTGGTTAGCTACGAGCCTTAGTAGCTTGCTAGGGTTAAACATGCTCATGTGAAGGTAAACCCTGGACATAAGGACGTTTGTGACCTTTGATGTAGTTTCCTCCCATCCTGGGAGAGGGACCCTTTTGTAGGATGTATACCAGTTTTATTGGTTTTGAGGTAACTTAAAGAGGTCTAATAGAATCTTGAGAAGATAAGTGAAGGGTACATGGTAAGAGAATGAACATGTAGACCCATAGATAACCATCTCTAAGTGCATGTGGGTGTATTACCATGGAGGTAACCGGTATGGGGCCTGACCAAGGTAGGCAAGTCGCCGTGACCCTTATGAAAGGATGAAAGTCAACCCTTGAATGCAGAGAGAGATGATGGAGACTTGGGTAAGGTTCTAAGTTGGACATGTACTATGTTAGAATCCTAAGTCTATCCTGGGGTCATGTAGGGATAAGACCGATGGAAGTAGGAGTTACCTAATTCCCTAGTTGCACATGATCATAGGGTCAGGAGGTAACAACTATCATTGTCTGAGGGCCATGGGTTAGGAGATTGATCACCTTCATGAACTCATGGGACCCAAAGGGCCGATGAAGAGGGCACTCTCTGATGCATAAGGGAAGAGGGATGACCCCAAAAGTTTCGGCACCCTACAGACCTAGAGGAGATGACCAAGGATTGTGTGTGGACCCAAGAAGGTTCGAGATCAGTTTTCCATAAGTAACTTTGACATCAAGATGATCGTGATGTAGAGACATATGTTGCATGTTTCAACTTAGATTTGAAGGTGTATTGGCAAGGTGGGATGTACCATCTCTACTCTTGGAATGGGGAGAACTCTGTATTTGGACTACAACCAAATGCTTATTTCCTCTTGTTATAGGAGTGAGAGATAGAACAATACGCATGCCATACACCAAGGATAAAGATAATGTGAGTGGAAACATTGCTACGATGCATGAGGATGGAGATAATAAAATACCCTTATGGAGTGAACGATGCATGGATGGTATTACAAACACTAAGAGAACTAAGGTAGCCATCTTATGAGGATGTTTTTATCATGAGCTATGTGGAATTTGCAAACTATACAAGGTTGAGTTTGAAAACTAAGAGGATGAGCTTTGAGTTCCCTTGATGAAGGTAGACTTAGAGTCCGAGATGAGATAAAAAGTGGAATACATGGAGGTGTATGTCTTCAACATTACCGTACACATAAGGATGTGAGGTGGTAATGGATGCTCTGGTTGAGATGTAACTGCCTAGTTTAGCTAGAGGCTAGAAGAGGTTGTTAGGTTAGCCCTATGTTTGAAAAAGAGATAAGTCAGCCCTTGAATGCAGAGAGAGATGATGCAGACTTGGGTAAGGTTCTAAGTTGGACATGTACTATGTTAGAATCCTAAGTCTATCCTAGGGTCAGGTAGGGATAAGACCGATGGAAGTAGGAGTTACCTAATTCCCTAGTTGTACATGACCATAGGGTCGAGAGGTAACATCTATCATTGTCTGAGGGCCATGGGTTAGGAGATTGATCACCTTCATTAACTCATGGGACCCAAAGGGCCGATGAAGAGGGCACTCTCTGATGCATAAGGGAAGAGGGATGACCCCAAAAGTGCCGACACCCTATAGACCTAGAGGAGATGACCAAGGATTGTGTGTGGACCCAAGAAGGTTCGAGATCAATTTTCCATAAGTAACTTTGATATCGAGATGATCGTGATGTAGAGACATATGTTGCACGTTTCAACTTAGATTTGAAGGTCTGCTGGCAAGGTGGGATGTACCATCTATACGCTTGGAATGGGGAGAACTCTATATTTGGACTGCAGCCAAATGCTTATTTCCTCTTATTATGGGAGTGAGAGATAGAACAATACGAATGCCATACACCAAGGATAAAGATAATGTGAGTGGAAACGTTGCTACGATGCATGAGGATGGAGATAATAACATACCCTTGTGGAGCAAACGATGCAGGGATGGTATTACAAACACTAAGAGAACTAAGGTAGCCATCTTGTGAGGATGTTTTTATCATGAGCTATGTGGAATTTGCAAACTATACAAGGTTGAGTTCGAAAACTAAGAGGATGAGCTCTAAGTTCCCTTGATGAAGGTAGACTTAGAGTCTGAGATGAGATAATAAGTGGAATACATGGAGGTGTATGTCTTCAACATTACCGTACACATAAGGATGTGAGGTGGTAATGGATGCTCTGGTTGAGATGCAACTACCTAGTTTAGCTAGAGGCTAGAAGAGGCTGTTAGGTTAGCCCTAAGTTTGAAAAAGAGATAAGTTTGGCTAACACTCAGATGTACCGATATATGTTAATCAAGTTAGTGGTTGTTTGGTTAGCCAGCCTAGGCCTAGATGCAATAAAAGGATGGTTGGAGAACCTCAGATGCACTTCTCTGGAAAGGAAGGTGATGAAACCCCGACTAGAGTGGTTTAGGGTTTTCGAGGAATTAATCTTGAGGAATCATGACATACAAGAGATCATGATTTAAGTCACCATACACTGTGGTACTACTAAGATGGTAAGTTTTAGTAGTACTTTGGATGCCTAAGATGAAGTTGCATGTGGCATGTCTCCATTCATGCCAGGAGGTGAAGGACGAACACCAGTAACCCAATGAGTTGCTATAGAGGATAAAGAGTCCCCGAGAGGGAAAGGGAGTTCATCACTATGGATGTTTTGGTAAGTCTCCCATGGACCAAGGAAGGTCAGGATGCAATATGGGTTATGGTAAGATCGCATTACTTAGATGACATAATCTAAGAAAAGAGGGAGTACTGTTAAGAGACAGATCTGGTTGAACTACATATGAGAAAGAGATGGTTCAACTACACCATGATGTGAGTTCAAAAGTTCTTGAGTATGACCTAAAGATTCACTTCCATAAGGTGGAAGTAGATACATGAAGAACTCGATATTAGTCCAGTTTACCACCCCTAACTAATGGTTAGTATAATCTAGACTAGAGGGTCTGATGAAAGCATGTGTGCTTGTTCAAGAGGATACATGGTGATAGTTCTTATCCTATGTAAGATGTGATGATAACCACCATAGCCAGTATCAGGATGTAAAGAAGCTCTGTAAGGGAGGTTGTGTCAGTCACCACTTCATTAAGATGACGTTGGTGAAGAGACCTTGTGAAGGTCAGAGAGACCACAATGGGTGTAGATGAAGTTGCTTTGATCATGCAATGGCTGAGGATGCCCAGGGGCGACATGAGTCATGAGCTGATGCAAAGTAGACTGACATGCAGTACACTGTGGGAGAATATGTAATGTGAAAATCTGACCCCTCTAAGCCACAACTGAGAAAGCTGAGTCCCCGATATATGGGTCCATTTAAGATGGATTGGTGGAGATGGTTATGTTTAGTCTACCCCTCAGGATAACGTGATGTGTTACACGAGTCCGATCTAGAGCACTATGTGAGGTACCCAAGCCATGTGTTGAAACATGAACCTATTCAGCTTTATGAGAGGCTGAAATGTCCTGAGTCACCTATGAGGGTACAAGGTACCAAGGTGAGAAAGAACTCAGATGCAAGAATATGAGATGATGAAGGTTCTTGGGAGGCACCATGGAGAGGGTGAAACCACATGGGAGCCATGATGGACATGAGGAAATCTTATCCTGTTTGTTTGAATCTTTGAGGGAATTTCGAGGGCAAAAATCCTATAAGAGGGGAAGGATGTTACAACCTCAATTTTTGCATATGTTTTCATAATTGAATTGTAAAGATTTTGTGAATATGGACTTAATTGAAAAGGTTTTATGCTTTGTTTCAAAAGATGGATTTCTTTGCAATTGGATAGGAATTTTGTGATTCCTATTATTAGATTAATCCATTAATGGATATAAAAGAGAAGAAAAGAAGAATAGTACAAATAAAAGGAAAAAATACAAGATAATGGATATTAAGCAAAGTAATTATGAGAAATACATAGAAAACTCTAGAAAGTGGAATTAATGGCCACAATTAAGTGAATTTTGTTTCTATGTGATTTCTAATAAAAGAAATATGAAAAGAGGAAAAAGGAGATGAAAGATAATGAGAAATCCTTGAAAAGAAATCTTTTGAATGAAGGAATAAATAAGAGAATGAATAAAAGATAAGGAAAATGCTAAGGAATATTCCCAAGATGGGATTTCGAGTCATTAAGGTTCCTTGAGGTCCAAGGAATTCAATATAATAATTTAATAGCAAAGGAAAGAGAAAATAGGTGAGAAATATACATAATTGAGTAATATCTTGCACCTACAGAAAAGGCAAGTTTTCTTTTAGATAATGATCCCAAATTTGGCATGATGAAATATTAAGTTATTATTAACTTTCCCTCAAAATTTGGGGTTAATTGGATGAGTGGTTTGGGAGATATGAATTTGAAAAAAATCCATAAAATGTAGAGGAAAGTATTAAAAGTTGCGATTTTGATTTCTACTGGGAATACTATTTGCTAATGTGTGTGGCATGAAAACCATTGATCTAAGATCCAACGATGTCTGCATTGTCACCTACCTCGGTCTAGGTAAGGAAAGTAGTAGAGATTTCCAAAGGGATTCTCTCACAATTGAATGCATAGGCAAACTCGGGGACCTTTCCTTTAGATTTGGGAGACCAGGGCGAACCCGCCTACCCTGGGTTTTGCCTAGTTTATAGCTCTCTAGAAGATTTTCCCAATCCACCTGTGCCGTGAAACCCAACTCTTGATCCTAGTAGCTATATTAGGGCATTAGATCCCAATGCAAAGGATTGGACTAGTCATAAGACTCGGTTGAAGTTAGGGTATCCATCCCAACCTCCAATTCTGCCAACCGATCTCTACTTTCTTCCCTTCCTTCTACTCTATTCCATCGGCAAGCTCCCCCTCTCCTTCTTTGTTGGCTCCGCCTCCCAAGAAATTGGGGTTGCTGGTGAGTCTGGTGGGGAGCAGTGAATGATTCCACTCCAAAACCCAGCCCTCCTACACTCTGTTGCTCCAAGTCAACCTTTGGGTTGACTATATTAAGTGGAAAGGTGTTGTTTATTCAGTGAGTAAAAAGGTTTACATGGTACTCTCTTATATAGCTACAGAGAGTAAGACATACATACAAGCAGGCAATATGGGACTAATATAAAGGAAAATAACACAATAGAAATAGAAAATAACACATTATTTCTATACTCCCCCTCAAGCTGGAGCGTAGATGTCGAATAAGCCCAGATTGTGAATCAGAGTCTGGAAGCGAGTTTTAGGTAGAATTTTAGTAAAGATGTCTGCAAGCTGCTTCTCTGTACTAAGATATGGAGTGCAGATATGTCCAGATAGGACTTTCTCCCGAACAAAATGGCAGTCAACCTCAATATGCTTGGTTCTTTCATGGAAGGTGGGTTGCTCGCAATGAAAATAGATGCCTTATTGTCGCAGAACATAGGAATAGGGCTAGAAAAAGTGATATCAAATTCATTCAGAAGGCTACGGACCCATAGGAGCTCACATGCAGTATGAGCCATAGCTCTATATTCTGCCTCTGCACTTGACCGGACAACAACTATCTGCTTTTTGCTACGCCAAGTAACCAGATTTCCTCCCACAAAAGTACAATATCCAGAAGTAGATTTTCTGTCAGATCGACTGCCTACATAGTTAGAATAAGAAAAACCAGATAAATTGCAGTGGCCATGTTTTTTGTACAGAAGACCTTTCCCTGGAGAGCTTTTCAGATAGTGTAAGATATGACATATAGCATCCCAGTGGCATTGCCGGGGTTTATCAAGATATCAACTTATGAATCCTACAGCAGCTGCCAAGTCAGCCCTAGTGACAGTCAGATATATAAGCTTGCCAACCAGTCTCCTGAACTGGTGGTGATCAACATAAGGAGGGGAAGTATCATCATCTCAATTCATATTGGGATCCAGAGGAGTGTTGGCTGGCTTGCAACCCAGCATACCAGTCTCTTGCAAGAGATCAAGAACATATTTTCTTTGTGACAAGCATAGTCCTACATAAGATCTAGCAACCTCAATACCTAGAAAATATCGTAGTTTTCCTAGGTCCTTGGTGATGAAGTGTTGTGCTAAATACTGTTTGGTTGCCTGTATCCCTGCACTGTCACTGCCAGATAATACAATATCATCAACATATACAATAAGTATGACAAGTCCTGCTGCAGTTTTATGAATAAAAATAGAATGATCATATTGAGAACGCCGAAAGCCAAAGATAATCAAGATCTGACTAAGCTTGTCAAACCATGCCCGTGGACTTTGTTTCAGACCATAGATTGCCTTTCTGAGTTTGCATATTTTAGAAGTAAACTCCCCCTGAACAACAAAACCCGAAGATTGCTCCATGTAGACCTCATCCTGCAGATCCCCATAGAGAAAAGCATTCTTGACATCAAGTTGATACAAAGGCCAGTCTTTATTCACAGCAAAAAATATCAGAATTCGAACAGAATTTAAGCGGGCAAATGGAGAAAATGTTTCAAAATAATCAACCCCATATGTTTGAGTATATCCTTTTGCAACTAATCTGGCCTTCATGCGTTCAATGGTATCGTCCGGTTGATATTTAATAGTAAAAATCCAGCGACATCTAACAGTTTGGCATGAGGAAGGATGATCAACCAGATCCCAAGTCTGTTGATCACAAAGTGCATGCATTTCTTGCTCCATAGCATGTTTCCAGGCAGGATGACAGAGTGCCTCTGTGGCTGATTTAGGAATTGTCACAACAGACAAAGCAGTAGTAAAACAAGCAAAGCTACCACAAAGATTGTCAGACGAACAGAAATTATTGATAGGATGTTGAGTACAGGAGCGAACGCCTTTCCGTAGACTGATAGGAATATCCAGGTCAGAAAATACCTCAGTGGAAGGTGGATCAACCGCAGACGTAGGAGTTGGTTCGGCTGGGGCTTCAGAAGAAGTAGTGTTCTTTGACCTACACCGATAGACTTGCAAAGGGCGTTATTGAGGCACATCATGAGCAGGAGGTTCTTCAACAACTAAAGGTAATGGTGTGGGAGCCATAATGTCATCTAACAATTTTTCACCAGAAGTAGAAAAATAAGGCATATGCTAAAAAAAGGTCACATCCGCACTAACCAACCACTGTTTTTTTACAGGATCAAAACAGCGGTAACCTTTCTGAGTACGAGAGTATCCCAAAAACACACATTTGACCGAGCGAGCATCAAGCTTAGTGAGGCCAGGATGAAGGTTTTTTACAAAACAAGTGTTGGATCCTAGATGGGTGATTAGATGCTCTAGAGGGGGGTGAATAGAGCTGAAAGTACTTAAACAAAACTCATCAAACCTTCAAGATATATGACAAGATAAGGTTGCTAAATAGGTAATTTGAGTGCAACTAAAACATACATAGCAAGGGAGAGAGAGATTGAACATGCACCAATCAGACAAGCTATTTAGAGTGGTTCCACACTTCAAACTAGAAGTGTGTCAGTCCACTTGCCTAGAGAGGTCAACCTCTAGGACTTCCAAAGTATTGCACTCTTATATTCATTCATAAGACATACAATGCATGACCAAACAAAAGACTTACCTATCCAATACAAAGAGTCTTTAACCATACCAAGGACTTACCCACTCTTGCACGAGTCTTCAACCTTCTCCAAGGACTTACCCACTCTTGCACAAGTCTTCAACCTTGCAGGGATTACCCACTCTTCTTGGATCTTCAGCTTTTGACTTCATCTTCACTCGGAGAAGCTTCCACCAAGGACTTACCTACTTGAGCAAGGAGTCTTCTGCCTTCACCAAGGGCTTACCCACTCTAGCTCCAAGTCTTCAACCTTGATCTTCACCAAGGGACTCCTTCCCTTATTCTTCTTCACCTCTCTTGGACAAGAGAGAGAACCTTCATCTTCATGATTGAAATGAGAGATATGGAGGTGGTGGAAGTGAGAGCCTCACAAGATATATATGTAGGACTAGCTCTCTTACAGATTTCCTACTCACTCTAATGGATGTAGTAAGTGATAAAGCTTAAAGAGAGGGAGGAGGTTGTAGGAAGCACTCAACTATAGAATAGGAACCTCACATAGAGTTTGCAATGAATGCTCAACCTTGGAATGAAGCCCAAGGGGTCCTATTTATAGCTGGGGATGCCTCTTAGCCATTGGGAACACTTGTGAACGAAAACTAGCCATTTGTGGCTTGCAACGGATCTATTTTCACTTGTTGCAACTCCACAACGGCTAGAAGTACTTTTCCGTACAGTGCAATCGGTCGAGTTTCTATAAATGTAACTCGACCAATAGAGTAAAAGACAAAGCCGATATTCAGACCATCGGTCGAGTTTGTCCTGAGGAAACTCGACCGACCAATGAAAATTGATTTGGTTAGTTACTCCATCGATCGAGTT
Organism: Alisma plantago-aquatica; assembly: GCA_963693085.1. Taxonomy (NCBI): domain Eukaryota; kingdom Viridiplantae; phylum Streptophyta; class Magnoliopsida; order Alismatales; family Alismataceae; genus Alisma; species Alisma plantago-aquatica. Next base: position 176,800,519 of record OY856413.1, read on the forward strand.
CTATGTAAACACAACTTGACCGATGCAATATCCAGAAAATTGATCAAGGATGATCGGTCGAGTTTTCAGGCTGGGAAACTCGACCGACAAAGTGCATGTAATCAATTTTCAAAGATGCATATAAAGTGCTCTAATATTTGATATAAGTGCTCCTGATATTTTTCTAAGCGTAATTACAAGTCATACAATCATTATAAGTGATTTACAACATGATTCTAATGGATATACATCATATTACAAAAACGTGCACTTGTATTGATTTTGACTTGTCTTTTCTCCAATTTGATATGCGCAAGTTAGGGCATTTGGAGTGTGTCTATACCTAATCTGAAAATACTCAAGTAGAAGCATTAGACACCAATATGTGGAATGGTTGGTCATCATCAAAACACGGGTTTAGTCAATTTAGATGTGAGTCAACATTGACCTAATTGACCTTGAGTCAACAACAAGTACTCCCAAAAATGCGAGGAGACAGAGAGAATAAGGGTTTATCAGGAAACAAAATAGTATATGGGACCTGATTTTTCAGAACAGAAGAAGGCATGTGATTGATAAGATAGCATGATGTAGAGACAACTTCAGGCCAGAAATGTTGGGGTACTTTATAGTGTAGGAGAAGGGTGCGAGCAACCTCTAGAAGATGGCGATTTTTTCATTCAGCAACGCCATTTTGTTGAGGAGTGTAAGGGCAAGAAGTCTGATGTATGGTTCCACGGTCAGCACAAAAAGATGTAACAGAGTGTTGCATGAATTCCAGAGCATTTTCAGTACGAAAACTTTTAATGGGGCGATTAAATTGTGTTTGAATTTCAGCAAAGAAGGTGTGAATAGTATCTAACATAGTATCCCGACCTTTAAGTAAAAACAACCATGTGGTGCGAGAATAATCATCAATAAAGGTCATAAAATATTTCACACCAGACAAACTTGATACAGAGCATGGTCCCCAGATATCATCATGAACCAAATCAAATATTTCTTTAGAGGCAATAATGTTCTTAGCTGGAAAAACAGATCGAGTTTGTTTGCCCAAAACACAAGTTTCACAGGAAAAAGTTTTCTCAGATAAAGTGGGAAATAAATATCTTAGTTTGGCAGCAGATGGATGACCCAGGCGAAAGTGCTACTGTAATCCTGTCACTGAAGTAGAAAGCAGAGCTGCAGTAGAAGGGGGTCCATCCAAGTAATATAGCCCGTCTGGTCCTTCACGGCCCGAACCAATCCTCGTCTTCATGCGAAGATCCTTCAAAATATAGCCAGAAGGATCAAATTTAATAGAGCACTGGAGTTGTTTAATCATCTTACTGACGGATAATAAATTAACAAGAAATTTTGGAATATATAAAATAGATTTCAAGTACAATTTTGGTGATAGCGGGACCGTGCCAGTGCCATGGACAACAGTTTTGGAACCATTCGCAACAGTAACAGAAGTTATAGGAATAGTTTTATTGAGATTGAAAACAAGTGAAGGTCACCAGTCATATGAGTGGAAGCACCTGAATCAATGCACCACTATTTGTTACCAGATGATGGAGAGGCTAGCATGGCAGAGGGTCCGGAAGTAGACGAGGATGGCATCTGCGCAAGACGTTCCTGGAACATCTTGTCGAACTCTGAACGTAACCAGTCGGTGGTTGCTAGAGCAGTAGGTGGGTCAGCAGCAGAGTCAGCAGTAGCATCTGTGGCAGCCTGGTTAGCCCAAGCCGGCTTGCCGTGTTTAATCCAACATCGATCTTCATTATGATTGTCCCAGCCACACCAGTTGCAGTAACGAGGGCCAGGAGGAGCACCACGTCCATAAGATCCGCGACCTCCTGAGGGAGGAGGACGACCACCACGGCCACAACCACGACCACGGCCATGGCCACGGCCATAATCAGCAGAGGGAGCAATAAGCGCATGATTCTCAACAACAGAAGTGGGAGTCATGGATGGCAGACGCTGGACTCTTTTTAGAACATCTCGAAGAGTCGGTAGCGGGTCGCTGGAGAGGATTTGGTCAACTACTCTAGAGAAGGAGGCAGGAAGTGCAGCTAAGAACTGCACCAGTTGCAGTTCATTGCATTGTTTCTGAGCAACTTTGATGTCTGTCGTCAAAGGGTGGTAGAGTTCAAACTCATTCCATAGTGCCGAGCATTGGTTGTAGAAGTCATCAATAGAAGTGTCAGCGGAGAACTCCTTTTTCGCCAAGGTTTTGAAGATTTCAAACACGCGCTTTGGATTCCCTTGATGTGAATAAACATGGGATAGTTGATCCCACATAGCCTTCGCATCATGAAGGCAGAGAAGAGATTGTCTAATATGAGGCTCGGTACTGTTGAGGATCCAAGACATGACACCAGAATCATCCTTGGACCATTGCGCATAACTCTGTCTAACTTTGTCATCCGAATCAGCCGTAGGGGCAGCAGGAGGTTCAGCCGTAATATGATGATATCGACCTTGTGCTTTGACATATAACACAAAGGATGCCGACCAGAGATGGTAGCTGGAGCCATCGTCTAGTTTCACTGTGGTAACGCACAGAGACCGGGGAGGCTCAGGAAACGCCATGGAAGAGGTGGGCGGCGCAGAAGCAGATTAGAGCAAAAACCCAAAAAAGGGCAGATAGCAGCAGCAGAGATATGACGTGTCAGATCAGAAGACCCGTACCGGGCATAGAATGCATAGAGAAACCTACACCGTCATGAGGGAAGCTCAACGTTCCACCATGAGGCGCAAGTAGAAAGAACAAAGAGACGGAGAGACTCTCAACTTAACCAGCCAGTGGGTGTCCGAATGTAGATCCGACGAGCACCCGAACGTAGAGCGAAAGGAGAGGTAAAAACCAGTAACAGCCGGCTGGAAGCGAAGGAGCCCGAAGAAGAGAGAGGGCTTTGAGGTGGTAGTTTGTGGAGGAGAGGAGGTGGCTACGGGAGGTGTTTGTCGGGAAGGGAGGGTGGGCGGCAGCGCTGGGGTGTGGGGGGGGGGGCGCTGTGGGGGGGGAGTTGGCGGCAGGTAGAGAGAAGGAGGAGGGGGGCGGCGGGGGGGGGGGGGGCTGGGCTTACGTCATGGGTGGGCTGATGGGTGGGAAAAAATAACCTACTCTTGATACCATATTAAGTGGAAAGGTGTTGTTTATTCAGTGAGTAAAAAGGTTTACAGGGTACTCTCTTATATAGCTACAAAGAGTAAGACATACATACAACCAGGCAATATGGGACTAATACAAAGGAAAATAACACAGTAGAAATAGAAAATAACACAATATTTCTATAGACTACAACCTGGAGACGGAGAACACAGGCTCACGAACGTTGGGCGGGCGTGAGGTTGAAGATGGAAAAGAGGAAATTACCTCCCTACCCCCAGACGCGTGTGACCATGGATCAAGAACTCAAGGGTAAAGGTGTAATATCACCCTGATCGAGATGCAAGCAAAGTGAGCCACGCACTGGGAGGGCCACCTACGTGGCGATCACCTATTGGATAATTAATCCTTATCTTGTTTAATTCCTAGGAAATAATTGGTAACTCGGATTAAAGAGTATTATATATCAAAATTGATTAGAAAAAATGCAAGGAATGCAATAAAAATGTAATTGAAGCCTAATTTTACTTTCAATTCAAAAATTATGTAAAGATGCTATCTTTAATGGTTTATCTAATGAAAAACCCCAATCTTTATTGATTAATGATTTAGGAAGGGTTATATGGATGTTTAAAATTGATATTAACATGTTGTTAATAAAAAGGACACATTAGATCTAAAAGGATGGTCTTTATGCGTAATTTGATTAATTTAGGGTTCCATGTACACAAATAAGCTTTAATGGGCCTTGAAACCCCAATGTTAGTAATTATGTTTCTTAATTTTTAAAGGTAAAAATTACAAACCAAAATTATCGTCCTTATACAAAACCCTCCTTCCCAAATCTCCCCTGTTTGGGGACATCATCCCTAAGGACAATATTCGCCTAAACCTCTATTTTCCCGTCCTGGGCAATGCTAAATCTTCCCTTCTCATAAACGACACTCTAGAAAAAAAACCCACAACCCAAAACTGGACTGCGGTCCCCCCAAAAAGACCTTTCCAAGCCCTTTTCTGCTCTCTCTGCCACAAAAACAACCACTCTTCTTCCAGATGTTACTCTCGACGCTCTTGCTTCGGCTGCGGTCACCTAGGGCACATAAAAAGGTTTTGTAAGGCCCGTTTTCACCCTAACAGGGACAAATACCAGCCAAAACTCCACTCCTCCTACATGCACTCTCGCTCAACTCATTTCTCTCCTTTCCAAAGAAGTTCTACTGCCCCAAAAAGGCATTCTTCTGACTCCTGGCAAAACGCTGAGCCCACCCATCATCATTACCTTTCAAAAAACCCTTTTGCATGTCTCGCAAATCTCCCGCCCGAACATGCAGAAGTAACCATCCCTTGCCGCACGATCTCAAACACCCAGATCCCTCCTATATCAAAATCTTTTCACTCGCCTAGAAACCTTGCCAAGCACTGCACACAACGAAAAAACCCTCCTCTAAAAACCCTGTCTGCAAAAATCCTCAGTGAAAACCATCCTTCCTCCTTACCAACCATGAATGTTCCTGATCACCTAAAATATGCTATTGCCCTGGATCTCCCTACAAACTCTATGCGCTTACTCAAAGTCTTCTCTCTTAGAAGCATCCTAATATCAGTAGAAAATAACTTGGACAACAACCCAATCAACGTCCTAGACATCACTAGAGCTTTGTCTCTTCTTCTTCCTGGCCATACTATCCTCAAACCTAAAATCTTCTCGCCCACCCAGCTTATTTACACTGTCCCTGAAGGAACGAAGATAAACCATATTTTCAACCAAGTGCTCACCATTCCTTGTGGTTCAAGCTTTATCATGGCGAGATTATCTAAATGGTCAGCTGACTCTGGTTCTTTCCCTGCACCAGCAGGCGGCTCATACTGGGTATCCATTTCAAATCTTTCTCCCCATCTATGGGAGATTGAGATTTTTAGAGGCATTGCTCATTCTATCGGGTCTACGCTCCAATACATTAGCCCAGAAACGCTTCACCCCACTCAATACATCAAAGCTTATTGCCTCTTCTCTGTCAAATCCGCCATCTCCCTACCGCCATCCATCAACATTAGAATTGGTGAATCCATCTATCATCTAAAGCTTGCTGCTGAACACCCTACAATAAACAGCACAGCCTTCTCTGATCTTACCTCTCATCCACCATCCTGGTTTAGCCCAAACAAAGACAAAAACCCTATCTCGCATTCCAGAGCTCCAACTGACAGAAACCACGTCTGGATTAGGAAAACCTCAACCCATACCGATAACTCCTATCACCTCCCAAATAAGAAAAGAACCAGATCTCCAGAGCCCCCTCTCCCTACTATCGATATCAAACCTAGAAGCAACACTCTCCCATCACCTTCTTCTTTGAAGGAAAGTTGGCATTCACAAAAAAAAAACAATCAAACATCTTTATTTCAAGACTCATCTCAGCACAAAAATGAAAACTCTCTGCAGAGTTCAGAACAGGAGAGCCCTCAGCTGAAGCCAAACTCCAGCTACCTTCAAAAGATCTTGTAGCCAAATCAATTCGACTCCAAAGGCTCCAACATCATAAACAGACCAAAGAAAGGTAACTCCCCTCCTTGCTCTTTTAGTTATGTTCCCTCTGCGCCTACTTTTTCTACAACTCCATCTTATAAAAAAAACAAATAAAGATCTCAATACAATAGAAGATCTAGCTTCTTGGTCAAACATAAAAAGTTTCACATCTTTTGCAAATAAGATAGGCATTCACATTGAAGAGGATGATGATGCACAAAATGTTCTTCACAACCTTGAATCCTTCATGGGCTGGTCGAAGAGAAGGTGTTAACAGGCTAGCACCTTATCTGTGTCTTTCTTGTTATTAGCTTTTTATAATTTCCTTCGTCATGAAAATTTCTTCTTGGAATATTTGTGGTGCTGCAAATCTCCAAAGAAGAAGAAAAATATGATCCCACATTTATAAAATAATATAGACCTCATTTCCATCCAAGAAACTAAAACCCGCCTCACCCCTTTTGCCCTCAAAACTATAGGTGGTAACAGAATCACAAACTGGATTCAACTACCCCCTAAGGGCTTCAAAGGTGGTATCATTGTCGGTTTTAATAACCAGGCTCTTATCATGCAAAAATCTTCAATTCTAAACTTCTCCATAACTATTGATTTTAAAAATCTCTCTGACGTCTATCTTTGGTCTTTCTCTGGTATCTATGGGGAACGAGGGTATGATAAATCCCCATTCCTAGAGGAGCTAAACTACCTCTTCACAAATTATCACTTGTCTCCCTGGGTTCTTGGTGGCAATTTTAATCTTATCACCCAGATCTATGATAGACACAATTCAAATCCTTCCTCTGCTTCGATGTCAGTAGCTGATAAAAAGTTCAGTCAGATGCTAACAAACCACTCTCTTATTGACCTTGTTCCCTCAAATGCTTTATATACGTGGTCAAGAAACCAGTCATTTGCTAGACTTGATCACTTCATTTGTTCAAATCTTTGGGAAGACAAGCATCCACTCTCATCTGTCTATATCTCCCACAGAACTATCTCAGACCACTTTCCCTTAATTCTTGAAACTACTTCTTGCTCTTGGGGTTCTCGTCCCTTCAAATTTGAAAACAATTGGCTCTCCATGGAAAATTTCTCCAGATCTTGTCTTGAAGCCTGGTCGCTTGCCAACCCTCAAACAACAAACACGGGTCTTCACATCCTAAACAATACAAAATATATAAAAAATCACATAAAAAATGGAAATTTCAAAATCCCTTGACCTTATCTGAAATTCAAAAAAATATTGAAGACCAACTTCTCTTTGTTGAAAAAGACCCATATGCTGATCCAACTTTGGTCCTTTCAATAAAAGCTGACCTTGATCACATAAATAACAACATTGATACAAGATGGAGACAAAGGGCTAAGATCACATGGGCCAAAGAAGGTGACAAAAATACAAAATATTTCCATAAAATATGTAACCAAAACTTTAGAAATAATGCCATAACTCACCTAATGATAAATGGCAGACTCACTTCCCATAAACAATCCATCATAACACATATAAAAAACCATTTCAAAAAAATCTTCAATAATAACCACAACCCAATTTGTCTAAATAACCTCCAATGAAATACCATTTGTCAAAATAACATAAAAAACCCTCAAGATCTCATCCAACCTTTCACCCCTGATGAATTACAAGCTGCTATTTCTGACCTCGGTAAAAATAAATCCCCTGGACCTGATGGTCTAAATGTGGAATTCTATTTGGCTAACTGGAACCATTATAAACACGATTTTCTTACCTTTCTATCCGTCTTCCACGCCAGTTCAAACCCACAAAACATCATCAAATACATTAATAAAACCTTCATCACCCTGATAAAAAAAATAGTCAGCCTGAAAATATCTCTCACTTCAGACCTATCAGCCTCATAAACACCTCATACATAATCATCGCAAAAACTTTAGCAAACAGGATCAAACCTCTCATGGATGACATCATTCCTCTTAACCAATCTGCCTTTCTTAAAAACAGAAGCATTCAAGATGCCTTTTTAATGGTCAATGAAATGATCCACCATTGCCACACAAAAAAATCCCTCTCCTTGCCATCAAACTGGACTTCGAAAAAGCTTTTGACTTTGTTAACTGGCAATGCCTGTTGAATACTCTCAAGGGATTTGATTTTCCTGACAGATGGATTTCTTGGATCCATGCATGTATCTCAACAAATCATTTCTCCACCATCATCAATGGTGTTCCTTTTGGCTATTTCCATAATTCTAATGGACTTAGACAAGGGGACCCTCTCTCTCCATACCTCTTTATCATTTTAACCACTATTCTCTCTCACATGATTCAAATGGGAAATCAAAATGGGCTTATCTCGGCTCCTGATGTCTGTAAGCACAACATCATTCAATTTGAATATGACACCATCATCTTCTCCTCTCCAGAAAAATCCTCTGTTCAAAATATTTTTAGGATCATAGGTTTCTTCTCATATATCTCTGGGCTAAAAGTAAATATACAAAAATCCTCCATCTTTGGGGTAAACATTCTTCAATCCTCTTTGGAGCACCTCAAAGACTTCCTAAAATGCAAGACTGAAGATTTCCCTATCAAATACCTGGGTCTCCCCATCACTCCTTATAACATTACAAATGCTATTTGGAACCCCATAATCTCAAAAATAAACTCCAAACTCACAAACTGGGCAAAAAACTTCCGAAACCTCTCGGGTAGGCTCACCCTTTTAAACAGTGTCATCACACCAATAACAACCCACTTCTTGAGCTGCATTCCCTTACCCTAAAAAACTAAGTCCATTCTAGATAAAATTCGAAGAAATTTCCTTTGGAACAATTTCCACAAACTAGATAAACCAGGGAAACATTACCATCTAGTTAATTGGAAAACGATTTCTGCTCCTCTGGATCAAGGAGGTTGGGGAATAATAAACATTGAAACGCACTCGCTCTGCCTCATTGCCAAAATCACTGACTGTCTAATCCAAAACAAAAAGAAAATCTGGACCAATCTCATCAAATACAAATATTATCAAAACTCACCTCCTTGGCACCAAATCCATCTGAAAACAGCCTCCCCGCTTTGGAAATTCATCAATAAAAATATACAAACGATTTCACAAATCTTAAATACTCCTCCTCATTCACACAAAATTATCTCCTCCTGGTTTGATCCATGGTTTGAAAACAACTATGTTTTAAATCTCAAACCATCATGGTCTTCCAAAAAATCTCCTCAACCTAAGGATTGATAAAGCCCTTTTGCTAATCACCAGTAACATATCAAATTCCTTTAAAAGATGTATCCTTTCCCAAGTAAGTCAAAATGAATCCAGACATCTTTCAAGTTCTATGGAAAACAACACCTCAAATATCATCACTTGGAAATGGGGGAAAGATTATTCGGTTAAACTTGCTTACAATTTTCTCTCTTTCAGAGGCATTTCCCCTTCATCATCAAAGATTTGGAAACAAAAATGGCCACAAAAATACAAAACTTTATTATGGCTTCTTTTACATAACAAACTTCTTTCAGGTGAAAACATCACAAAAAAGGGTTTCATTGGTCCGTTTAGATGTGCCCTCTGTGAAAAAAATAGTGACTCAGTCAGCCACATCTTCTTTAAATGCTCTTTTTCTCGAACTATCTTTTCACATTTCATGAGAAATTACCTTCCTGATCTCCAGGAAGGCACTTTCCCCATCCAAACAACACCTTTAAGACTTTACAAAAATTTCAAAAGCAGTGATCTTTTCACCACAATCTGCTGGAATCTTTGGAAAGAAAGGAACAATAGAACTTTCAACAACAACAAAAATTTGGCAAGAAATGTTATAACTCAAGTAGATGCCGATCTTCATATCCTTACTAAACTGCAGGAAAATTAGCAGAAGGGAGATAGGATGAATCAGAGGAAGGAGAATCAAAAGCTGCTTTTCTTTGCGACCTTAAAGCTATGGTGGACGATGAGACTGGCGTCAGCTTAGTACAACAACAACTGTGACTTATCTTTCTGGTTCAAGGGCAGCTCAAACAGCAAAATCTCTATGATCCAAAACTTTTTTATTCGCAAGGGGCTTGTTTTAAGGGGTGCCCCCCACGTTAGCAAAACAATGCTCTCATAGGCTTATTTTTCTTTTCAGTCTTTTTCTTTCCGCTGTCGTTTACAATCATTTTGTAGGTTTTCCACATAAGCAGGTTTTCGCTTGCTTGATGTGCTTTTAATATATAACATTACCTTTCCTAAAAAAATGTTTCTTAATGGCTTTAATGAGTCAAATTCATGTATAAAGCTAAGATTTGATGGTTCTAAGCTATTTTGAGTATAAAAGTTCCTAATTGTGGATAAATGCCCTTAATTTGGTAATGAGGGTTTTCTAATGGATAAATGAGGAATTAGTGATAAATAGAGTTCATATATGAATTGAACTATAATGAAATATGAGTTGTAAATTTGAAAGAAATCCAAGGTGATAATTGAGTCTAATGATCTTGAAATAACTTAAAAGGATAAAGATGATGATGTTAGTATAAAAGAGAAATAATAGACTTAGTGGACATTTAATTGTGCCCATGATGATGAAATTAGGGTTTGTGGACTAAGAGAGCATTAAATGTGATACAAGTATTATGGAGGCTAAAACCCTAATAAAACCCTAAAAGTGGACTAGAAACCCTAGGAAGCGAGCTAGGTTTAATAGACCTTGATGGTCTGATCAATGATACGAAAATTGGATGCATATTTTAGGATCATCTTTCGTGCTTGCTTGTTTACTGGATTTCTTGCTTAGTTGGATTATTTCTGCACTCAAGTCATCCTGACAGGTATGTGGTTAATTATGGTTAATCGAATTAGTTTCCCGAAGGTTTTTTGGATGATTAATCGCATTGAATGCAACTTATCAGTTTGGATGTTCATACTTGCAAATCATAAAGTCACTATGATTATCACAATAATAATATAAGCATGTATTCTCGCACCTACATGCCACCCTGATGGATGATGCCAAAAGGTCAAGCCCATGAGGGAAGACCCATGGGCACCATGAGTGGTGACTCCAGACACCAAGCTCGGGATTGAGAAGGTGGTCTTTACTGATGACTACTGGGCACCATGAGAGGTGACCCCATGCACCAAGCTCGGGATTGAGAAGGTGGCCTTAAGTCATTGGCAAAAGAGAAACCCTACAGAGGATATGCCAGGGTTAGGGCAAAAGCGGTGGAGAATGTCACATTGAAAGTGTAATTTGGCTTTTTATTAACTTGATTGTGATATTTAGATTGTTTGCCATATGTGTGAAATTTTGGTTGTCCCCACATACCGACATATTCCTATATGCTGACCGATGTTTTATTTGTCGGTGTTTTAGGTACAAAGTTGAAAAGGACAAACAATAAAGTGACATATTGTGGAAATAAGAATTAAAGTGCAAGGAGGATTAGTTAGAATAGACTCCAACTGGGGATAGAAGTATATATCCATGTTTTAAAAAGGTATATAAAGTTTTATTTTATTCTAGCTTTCAGTATAGTAATGGTAGAATTTAATAATTATTACTGATTATTTGTCGAACCTTTGATCATGTGTATTGGGATAATGACTCTGACCTCTTGGTCTCCCTTAATTGGGGGTTACGGGGAGGCATGGTCGATATAGAGGCTCTGACCTTTTGGTCTCCCTTGATATGGGGTTACTGGGAAGCGGGGTTGTTACATTTGGTATCAGAGCGAATGGTTTCTCATTTAATCCTTAATATTATTAAATTTTACAAACTTTGTAGAACACGTGGGAGTTATTAGAGGATTTTCTGATGACGGAGGTGTCTAGAAAAGGATCACAGTCTGGGGGCTGGCAATATTTTCCTTCGCCCCGCTAGTCGGTCACGAGGACTCCCGGATGCGGCATGACTGCCTGGCCAAAGTCTGAGGTCTTGACTCGAAATAAGATACCTTTAGGCCTCTCTCATCTATTTCGTCCCTTCTAAACCCTAATTCAACTAAGATTCTAAGGTTTAGGGTTTTCCTCTCTCTTCCTCACCCTCTTGAGGTCAGGGTAAGTGTTATAAGGATTAAGGAATCCTCTACCAAATCAATGAAAAGCATGTAAATAAGAGGTCATGGACATAAGTTTTATAGTTTAAGCGTAAACTAAAGATTAGTTACATGATTAAGGTTGCATGGCGTGTATTGTCATGCCCTCAGAAGAGATCTGAGGATTGACCTTTTTATTAGGAGGTTGATGAAAGAGTCAACCTTGAAGGTAGAGGTCTCCAAGTAGAGGTAGAGACCTGACGCATCCTCTGAGGATGATACAAACCCTAACACTAAGTGGCTGTTAGAGAGAGATGACATGATAAGTTAGATATCATGGTCGACCATATACGTGGGTTGACAACCGTTTTGGTTTTTTTGAGTAATCATGAGAAGCATGAGCTATGTGAGGTTGGTTGACCTAGTGCCTTTTGGTGACCCAACCTTGGAAGGGTCATGCATGTTAGGGTGAGGGATAGCTCCTTCATTGAAGAGGTTAGTGGTGACCATATAGAAACCCTTATGGACTTTTATGAGCATAGAAGAAGCATGCACCTATGTAGGAGAGGTTGTCAGTAGTGCTGGAAGTAGGTTGAGACCTAGGCTAGAAGGACAAGCCAGATAGCTTATGAGATAAGCATGTAGAGCTTTGGATAACCTTGATCGAACATAGGTTTGGATCGTACGTTTCACCCACAGAAGGTGTATGCATGTATCCCTAAGAGCTTGATCCACCTTCCTCGAGAGAGAGCCTCTAGTGGTAAGGCCGGTAATAGGGTTAGCTCTAGAGAGAGAGCAAGACTCAAGAAAGAAGGATGGATGCTTAGACTCCGAGACATGAAGAACCATTAGAAGTTGGATATGTTTTGACTTGGAATGGACGACCTAAGTGGATGGTTGTTGTTGCCTCATGCATGATCCTTGGAGGCTTGTGGTATCTTGGTTGCTTTTAGAGGAACCAAACCCTAGAATGAGAAAGAGACTTCTTGAATCAATGTATGGAAGTTGTAGGTGCCTACATTACCTTTTAGGTATAGGAAGAGAGTTCCTTAGACCGAGGAGGTATAGAATCAGATGTGAGGCCTCACACCTAGTTGGTTGTCCTTGTGTAGGGCTCACAGGTGTTATTCACATGGAAGAATAGTAGGAAGTGCATGCTATATCTTGTACCTATTTGGTTTGTGGTTGAAAAGCAGAGCATGCAGTTAGACAGTGGATGCCTGAGAAGTGAACCTAGAGTTCCTAGACCTAAGAGGGGAAGTAGTAGCACCTGGTGCACTCGATGTTCATGATGAGGTTTGAGTTTCTAGAGATTCGAGCATGGCACCCCTCAGGTTTGGAGGAAAAAGGAAACCCCTTGGACTAAAGTATATGTTCGATGAACCCCTCATGTATAGGTTGATGACGTATGCATGTTCGATGTTAAGGAATAGAAACAAGTATGACCTACCACGGAGACCTGGCATGGTTTAGTAGGTGGTCTTCTTATTAACTACGTGCCTTAGTAACTTGATAGGGCTAAGCATGCTCATGATGATGTAGACCCTGGATGTAGGGACGTTTGTGACCTATGTTGCTATCAAGAGATAGTCTTCTCTCATCCTAGGGAGGGACCCTTCTGTAGGGTGAGTACCAGCTTTTGTTTAGGTTCGAGGTAACCTAAAGAGGTTTCTCATAGGAACTTGATGAGCTAAGTGGAGAACCCATAGCTTGAGAACGAACCTATAGACCCTGGTATGACCATATCTAAGGGGCATGAGGGTGTGTTGCCATGGAGGTAACCTATATGGGGCCTGACCAAGGTAGGTAGGTCGCCATGATCCCCATGAAAGAATGTAAGTCTGACCACGTATGCCCAGAGAGATGATGGAGACTTGGGTAAGGTTTCAAGTTGAGATGCACCATGATGGAATCCTAAGTCTATACTAAGGTCAGGCGGGGATAAGACCTATGGGAGTAGGAGTTGCCTAATTCCCTAGTTGCACAAGACCATAGGGTCAGGAGGTAACAACCATCGTTGTCTGAGGACCATGGGTTAAGAGATTGATCACCTTCATGAGCTCATGGGACCCAAAGGGCAAACGAGGTGGGCACTCCCTAGATGCATAAGGGAAGAGGGATGACCCCAAAAGTACCAGCACCCTACGGGCCTAGAGGAGATGTCTAAGGATTGTGTGATGACCGAAGTGTGTTTGGGAATAGTTTTCTATGGATGTAAACCTGATATCGAGATGTTCAGGATGTGGAGACATGTGATGCACATTTCAGCTTAGTTTGGAAAGGTGTACCGACGATGTGGGATGCACCATCTCTACTCTCGGAATGTGACGAACGCTGTATTTGGACTGCAGCCAAATGCTTATTTCCTCTCGTTATGAGGGTGAGAGATAGGGCAATACGCGTGCCATACACTAAGTGTAAAGGTGATGTGAGTTGAAACATTGCTATGATGTATGGGGATAGAGATAGTAGCATACCTTTGTGGAGGGTATGATGTATAGATGGTTTACAAACATGAAGAGAACTAAGGTAGTCATCATGAAGATGTTTTATCAAGACCAGCATGGAATTTATGAGTTGTATAAGCTTGATAGTCAAGAGGATGAGCTTGGAGTTTTCTTGACTTAGTTTGACCTAAATCCAAGACAAGGATGATAAGTGGAGTATATGAAGGTTTATATCTTTATCGTTACCTAGCACATAAGGATGTAAGGTGGTGATGGATGCTCTTAGTTGAGACACAACTATATGTTTAGCCAGTAGAGGGGTTATAAGAGGTTGTTAGGTGGACCCTATGTTTGTGAGACATGTATGGTTAACACTGAGATACAACCAAACCCGCTGGTCAAGTGGTGGTTGCTTGGTTAGCTAGCCTAGGGCATGATGTGATAAGAGGATGGTTGAAGAACCTCAGATACACCTCTCAGGAAAGGAAGGTGATGGAACCCATGAGTAGAGTGTTCTAGGGTTTATGAGAAGCCAACCTCGAGGAATCATGACATGCAGGAGCTTGTGATGATAAGTACACCCTGCATCGTGGTACTACTAAAATGATTAGAGTTTGCCGTAGTGCTTTGAATACCTAAGATTAAGAAGTAGATAGAGTTGCATGTGGCTTGTCGCCATACATGCCAGTGGGTAAAGGTCGAACACCGGTAACCCAGTAAGTTGCTATGGACAATGCAGAGTCCCCGAGAGGGAATGGGAGTGGATCACCATGAACATTGTGGTGAGTCTCCCCTGGACCAAGGGAGGTCATGATGCAATATGGGTTACAGTAGATTGCCTTACCAAGCTGACCTAATCCCTTGCCTAAGAAAGAGGGCGCTGTCAGTGTGGCAGATCTGGTTGAACTATATATGAGAGAGGTAGTTTATCTGCTCTGTGATCTGAGTTTGATATCATGAGTATGACCTCAAGTTCACTTCCATGTTGTGGAAGTAGGTACTAGAAGAACTTGATACTAGATTGAAATTGAGTATAGCTTATCACCCCTAACTGATAGTTAGTATGATCCAGACTAGAGGGTCTGATGACAGCGTGTGTGCTCATTCAGGGTGATACATGGGAGCAGTTCCTGTCCTATGAGAGATTGTTTGTGACGATAACCACCATAGCCAATATCAGGATGAAATAAGCTCTATAAGGGAAGTTGTGTCGGTCACCACTTCATTGGGATTGTAACATACCCGAATTTAGGTTCATAGTTTAAACCCCCCTTTTCGTGCCCCTTCTTGACTATGTTAAAATTTTGTTAATTTCTTTGTAATAGATTCATTAGTAGTATTTGGAGCCAAGGAGATATTATATTTGTACAAATAACCCTGCATATAAAATTAGTGACAAATTATTATTGTAGTTATCAATAAGAGTTATTTATAAAATTAAACAGTCATTTGTTAATTATCCTATTACATTTTATGAATCTTGCTAAATCTAATTGATGAAAGGATATATAATCATATGAAATAATCTATAAAATAAGTTAAGTAAGCCATTAAATACATTAATTGAATACTTGAATTACAAGCAAGAAATAAAATACTAAACATTTTGGAAATAAGAGTTTGACTTCAAAATTTGATTCCTAACATGTCTGTTAGTCTATGGATCAAATGTTATTCACTTCCCCAATTTAATTAGAAAGAAAAAGGTACTCGATAACCTAAGTTGATTAATCATATAGATTGATTACATTTATCCTTGTAACGGGCCGCTCCCCCTCCTCTTGACCCGATCAACGCATATCCCTTTATCTGCGGATCGCAGACGGCCGACAGCGCCATTTCTTCTTCTCCCCCAAAACCTGGTCACATGCGCAGCTCGCCTCCGTGACTTCTTCCTCCCCTTCATCTCCTCTATCACCTTTAATCCCAGCCACCCCAACCGCAAGACACCATCGCCATCAGGTGTCGTGGTTGCCGCCATTATCAACAGGCCCTAAGGTCGCGTCCTCCTCCTCAGTTGCTCCTCCTCGACCTGTGCTGAGAAGCACCCAGCAACGTCGGGCACCTCCAAGCAACCGTTGCCACTGCCAACCCCAACCATCATTTTCTCATGATTCTTCTTCTTGTGCCAAGCAACTGACAAAAGACAGAACACCATGGATCAGCCGCATGGCTGGCATGGGCTCTCACGATGATGGAAGGCCACAAGACTTCCTCTGCTCTTCATCTCCTAATCCACCGTTACTATGTGGATCACTGCATGCTCCCCTTCCAGTCCGCCTCTTCTTCATCTTCCCTTCTTCTTCCTAACACTCAACGTTGTGCAACAGATTCACAACATGTCATCTCCCTTCAGCAATCACCCACAAAGGCACAACCCTGCACTGCCACCTGGTCCGCCGCCACCACTCAAGGATGTCGTTATCGCTGCTTGAACCCCTATCTCTTGCACCAGCTATCTAGCCGTGGGTATCAGTGCTGCCACCTACTGAAGCTGCCGTAGGGCATCACCTTGCGGCCAGAGGTAGCTGCTGCCAACTGCAGAGCCCAATGAATACTCCAGTGGACCCAACACTGCCTTCATCGACCCCTTCAGATCTCGACGACAGTAGTTCACACCTGCAACAATTGACGACCACCTGCAGATGGATCTGCCACACCAAATGCCCTTCATCGTCGCCTTCCAGTCCAGCTTCACCTATTCACATTGCAGTGGTTCCTCGACCACCACCTGACAATCTACAATCTGCAACCAAACCCGTCAAATCCACCTGATCATATCCTTCTTAGCCGCCACCGCTAAACATCTTCATCACATCGTCGACTGCACAACCTGCTCCAACATCATCACAGAACCGCAACAATGTCGATCTCCAGCAACCAGTGTGTCGGCCATGCATCTAGGCACACGGTTGTGACCCATCGATGACTGGGTACAAACTCACTGCCGCCGACTTCACCTCGCTAGTAACAGATCAGAAACGAACCTCCAGGAGGTCGGGCAATGCCCCTATGATCCATCTTTCTACCATCTACTACCATCTACAGTTAGTCGCCATCTTTCTTCTCCTTTTCCCCTATGATCCATCCACACCATTTGGTCATCTTTCTCCTCCTCCTCCTCTGTTTTACTAAACCATCTAGAACCACCATAGCAACGCCACAATAGGGCGAGCCTCATGAATCCAGTTCTGTGGACTCCCATCTTCTCCTCTTACCTCCATCCTCTCTTAGATCCTCGACAGACTTACATCCATAACAACGTCGTCATCCGTTCGCAACCATCTCACCACTTGAACCAACCCTCCAGTGTAGACATCCCTTGATCTCCTCTTGAACTCGCAACGTGCACCTACAACCTGCAAGTGCAGCGCCGCTGTGGTAGCCTGCGGCCACCAACACCTACAACGCCCCTATCACCAGGGAAACGACGCCTATGTCCTTCTGTCTCTTTCCATCAATCTTCTTCCAACCGACACCTAACCAACATCCTGCCAATCAACAACAGCCTCGCAGCCTGGTTCACAGAGATTCGTAGAAGTTCATCCACATACTGATCATTCAGAGCTGCAACAGATCGGTTTCTTCTCTTGGAATTCAGTATATACGAATATGAATGATTGAGGAGTATAAAATTGGTTACTTTAGTAGACTCAATCAACTAGTCTAGAACCCATATGCATACAGATACATCATATCAGTGAATGCACATACAAGTCACATGATGTATTAACAATAGCAAACATGCAATATATAATGTATGTAGGATGATAGAATTTGTATCGTTCAGCAATTTAAATGTTATGAAGCATGTTCAATAGATAAGGATTAACCTAATTGACCTATATTCTTGAGTAATTGACATATTAATATTCATATGTTTATGGGTCAGGGGTTAAGTGGAGATTCAGTAGATCTTGGGGTCACTAGAAAGAAGAATTTAGTATAAGATTATGATTCAAACATGGATTCTTAAACACTAGGTATGTGTATACATATAATAGCAACTAAAAATGCAACATGGATATAGGGGATATAGTTATCCAGATTGGTACAATTCTAATAGTCCAATATACAGAAAGAATAAATATGAAGAATACTAACATCACAAATATAACTACGGGTGGATTTGTATTCCTACAAACTTACTCACATATGGAATGTGTTGGTTTTGAACCCTAGATTTTCCTATTAAGGGTGCTTTCACATTTAATATATATATATATATATATATATATCTTACAATATAAATCTTCAATATTACTATCTTAATAGAACTATATTGTCTTATAGAGAGTATGACAATTGGGGATCTAATCGGTACAAGATGATCATATACCTAGATATGTAACCTTGATCACAATATGACCTAGATGGAAATATAAGGAACTGTGATGCTAACAGAAATGGAACAATAAACCTATATAGAAAATTTAAATAACATGAATTGAACAACTTTGGATTACAAGCCAAATAGTGACAAATATTATTCTACTGTGTAGCTCATTCATCAACAAACCTTGGAGACATTTGGATGGTGAATTTCACCCCTAGAAATAGGGTTAGTCGCGAATATAAGGTATGTACATCCTCTATTTTATTTTGGGCATTATTTGACTAAAATCTACATTCTTTTAATGAGGCATCTCTTGAACTGTTATTCTACTTGAAAATCACTTGCTTGGACATTTATTATTTTTCCTTCTCTCAATTCATGATATTCAATTGGTTATTGTGATACCTTGTTTATAATGGGTTTTTGCACCCCTTCTGCTATATTGTCTTTTTATTTGAAATTGACTAAAATGCCAGTCTTGTCACTCTATTTTATGCATGCTACATGTTTGACTAGAATATCTAGAATAGCGGTACTTATGTACAACCATATTTATTTAGGGCGTGCGTATTCCGCCCGGGGTGTGCGTTTCCACCCTTGTTTATTTTTAGGCCATGATCCTATGGTGTTATGGCCTTGTTTTAGGTATATTTAGTCTACATTGTTATGCATGCAAATATTTATTGTTTTAATGTGAATCTGTGGAAGATTGTTATGGCAAGACACTCTTTTATTATCATGCTTGTAATCTGAATTTAATATGCCTCATTTCTTTTGCTTCATTTCCTCTGATACTTTTCTCTTGAACATACCTAATTGCAAATAGCCCCCCTTTTCTTGTGGGAACATCTCTTTTTATACTTTTAACCCTATCTAATGCCCAAAGTGTTTTATATATGTACATACTCAGCCTTTTCTGACCTCTTTGTTGTTTCCTATGTTCTGGGTGATGTTCCCTTCCACCCAGGATTAGGTACATTGGAAGAAAAGATCTCAAAAAGATCACCAACATGACATGGACTTAAGGATAGCTTGGAATGGCTGGGTTACCCTCTGCTACTGGCTTTAGTTGTACATAGTTCAAGTTTTTGTAAAATCACCTATTATGGTGAGGAACAATTTTATTAATGAATCATGAAGTAACTTTGTAATAGTTTTGATTCCGCTGCTTTATTATTACATGGCTCTTATATTATATCATTTGAGTGAAACCCCTTTCGGGTTCTACTCCTTACAAAATGGTATCAGAGCCAAAGCAGTCAGTAACTTGACTATTTCAAGTTATCCTATATTGTTCCTTCATTAGGTACATAGGCGACCCTTTACATATAGTTGACATACCTAATCTTGAGTAGGGGAAACCAAACAGGGCTTCAATCCCTATCTAATTTGGTGATTTCCACTCCCCAAACCACGTGTGGTCGAGACTCAATTTTTGGGAACCCTAGTTAGTCCTACACCCTTTAAGGAGTACATAAATTCCCTACATAGGGGTTATAATTGTGGTCATTAGATTCTTTTTCCCAACCTTATGGGAGTATAGTTCACGTATCTCAACCTAAATTCATCTAAGAGTTGGGTACCATCTTCATTGAGATTGTTACGCCTCATACATGAGAATTAGTTGTAGAAAGCTATAAGTTTGGCAGATTTCCATAGTATTCACCCTTCTCATCTCCAATAGTATACTTGTTCAGTGTAGTGATTAACATGAGTAGCTTGACTATGTAGGGTACCTTTACGTGTGAAGAATTAAGGATGTAAAGCAGATAGTGATATGTAACCCCTATTTCTCTCCCCATAACACTGGATAGTCTTATGAATTCCTTAGGTCTCGAGATGTGGCAGTGTGAATCATATTTAAGGGTGACATGGGGAATTCTAATGTCCTATCTTATTAAGGTTTAATAGAAGTTGACTGTACATAATAAAAGACCCTTCCTCCTCTTATGCTTAAGTATTGGATATGTAGGTGTATGCCCTTTTAGGTGTCCATAGAGATAGACCCTTTTATAGAATGAATTGATGGTAGTGTAACACCAAGTGTGTAGCATATTGGAAAGTGGTTGACTTGGTTCTCGGGTCGATTTTTGGTGCCAATTTTGGATTTTTCGTCGCAAGATTTTCCTTGTCAAACTTATTTTCAATATTAATTTATATATACAAAATATTTTTTTTGATTTTATCGATGGTTTTCGAACCAAGTCACCACCGTAAGAAAGTTTGATGGTAGAGAAATCCTTCAATGAAGAAGCACTTGACTGGAATGATCAACCCGGTACCCTAGGACTAAGTGTGGTGTAGAGAGTACAAAGAAGCTTCAGATATGTAAGACCTAGGTTCACCCCTTTTGCCCTTCTAGGTGATGATGATGATGACGACGACACTGATGATGAGTAGATGATGATGTTGTTGTTGTTGATGATGATGAGATGTTGATGATAATGACGATCATAATGATGATAAGGGAAATGATGTGGACCATGATCAAAGAATGGAGAAACTATGATAACACTGCGGTTAGCCCTAATAGATACAAACTGGTTAACAAATCCAAGGTCTTGTTGTAACTTTTCTAGCCCAACATCTAACATAATTAGATTAATGGATGCATGATATATGGAGACATATGGATTCACCTTAAGAGTAGACCATAAGTGTGACATGAATAATATGATATGGCCCCCTACATTAAGTATACTAGAAATGTATGACTTGGTTAAGTTTATAACTCAGTTTACCATACCAAAAGTGGATGGATTTTTGGGACAAAATCCCTTTTAAGGGGTGGAGTGTTGTAACATACCCGAATTTAGGTTCATAGTTTAAACCCCCCTTTTCGTGCCCCTTCTTGACTATGTTAAAATTTTGTTAATTTCTTTGTAATAGATTCATTAGTAGTATTTGGAGCCAAGGAGATATTATATTTGTACAAATAACCCTGCATATAAAATTAGTGACAAATTATTATTGTAGTTATCAATAAGAGTTATTTATAAAATTAAACAATCATTTGTTAATTATCCTATTAAATTTTATGAATCTTGCTAAATCTAACTGATGAAAGGATATATAATCATCTAAAATAATCTATAAAATAAGTTAAGTAAGCCATTAAATACATTAATTGAATACTTGAATTACAAGCAAGAAATAAAATACTAAACATTTTGGAAATAAGAGTTTGACTTCAAAATTTGATTCCTAACATGTCCGTTAGTCTATGGATCAAATGTTAACATTTCAATAAAATGTTATTCACTTCCCCAATTTAATTAGAAAGAAAAAGGTACTCGATAACCTAAGTTGATTAACCATATAGATTAATTACATTTATCCTTGTAACAGGCCGCTCCCCCTCCTCTTGACTCGATCAACGCATATCCCTTTATCTGCGGATCGCAGACGGCCGACAGCGCCGTTTCTTCTTCTCCCCCAAAACCTGGTCACAGGCGAGCACACGCGCAGCTCGCCTCAACGACTTCTTCCTCCCCTTCATCTTCTCTATCGCCTTTAATCCCAACCACCCCAACCGCAAGACACCATCGCCATTAGGTGTCGTGGTTGCCGCCATTATCAACAGGCCCTAAGGTCGCGTCCTCCTCCTCAGTTGCTCCTCCTCGACCTGTGCTGAGAAGCACCCAGCAGTGCTGGGCACCTCCAAGCAACCGTTGCCACTGCCAACCCCAACCATCATTTTCTCATGATTCTTCTTCTTGTGCCCAATAGCTGACAGAAGACAGAACACCACGGATCAACCGCATGGCTGGCATGGGCTCTCGCGATGATGGAAGGCCATGAGACTTCCTCTGCTCTTCATCTCCTAATCCACTGTTACTATGTTGATCACTGCAGGCTCCCCTTCCAGTCCGCCTCTTCTTCCTCTTCCCTTCTTCTTCCTAACACTCAGCATTGTGCAATAGATTCACAACATGTCATCTCCCTTCTGCAATCACCCACGAAGGCACAACCCTGCACTGCCACCTGGTCCGCCGCCACCACTCAGGGATGTCGTTGTCGCTGCTTGAACCCCTATCTCTTGTGCCAGCTATCTAGCCGCGGGTATCGGTGCTGCCACCTGCTGAAGCTGCCGTAGGGCATCACCTTGCGGCCAGAGGTAGCTGCTGCCAACTGCAGAGCCCAATGAATACTCCAGTGGACCCAACACTGCCTTCATCGACCCCTTCAGGTCTCGACGACAGTAGTTCACACCTGCAACAATTGTCGGCCGCCTGCAGATGGATCTGCCACACCAAATGCCCTTCATCGTCGCCTTCCAGTCCGGCTTCACCTATTCACATTGCAGTGGTTCCTCGACCACCACCTGACAATCTACGATATGCGACCAAACCCATCAAATCCACCTGATCATATCCTTCTTAGCCGCCACTGCTAAACATCTTCATCACAACGTCGACTGCACAACCTGCTCCAACATCATCACATAACTGCAACAGTGTCGATCTCCAGCAACCAGTGTGTCGGCCATGCATCTAGGCACACAGTTGTGACCCATCGATGACTGGGTACAGACTCACTGCCGCCGACTTCACCTCGCTAGTAACAGATCAGAAACGAACCTCCACGAGGTCGGGCAATGCCCCTATGATCCATCTTTCTACCATCTACTACCATCTACAGTTAGTCGCCATCTTTCTTCTCCTTTTCCCCTATGATCCATCCACACCATTTGGTCATCTTTCTCCTCCTCCTCTGTTTTACCAAACCATCTAGAACCACCATAGCAATGCCACAATAGGGCGAGCCTCATGAGTCCAGTTCCGTGGACTCCCAGCTTCTCCTCTTACCTCCATCCTCTCTTAGATCCTCGGCAGACTTACATCCATAACAACGTCGTCAGCCGTTTGCAACCATCTCGCCACTTGAACCAACCCTCCAGTGTAGACATCCCTTGATCTCCTCTTGAACTCGCAACGTGCACCTACAACCTGCAAGTGCAGCGCCGCTGTGGTAGCCTACGGCCACCAACACCTACAACGCCCCTATCACCACGGAAATGACGCCTATGTCCTTCTGTCTCTTTCCCTCAATCTTCTTCCAACCGACACCTAACTAACATCCAGCCAATCAACAATAGCCACGCAGCCTGGTTCATAGAGATTTATAGAAGTTCATCCACATACTGATCATTCAGAGCTACAACAGGTCAGTTTCTTCTCTTGGAATTCAGTATATAAGAATATGAATGATTTAGGAGTATAAAATTGGTCACTTTAGTAGACTCAATCAACTAGTCTAGAACCCATATGCATACAGATACATCATATCAGTGAATGAACATACAAGTCACATCATGTATTAACAATAGCAAAGATGCAATATATAATGTATGTAGGATGATAGAATTTGTATCGTTCAGCAATTTAAATGTTATGAAGAATGTTTAATAGATGAGTTTTAACCTAATTGACCTATATTCTTGAGTAATTGACATATTAATATTCATATGTTTATGGGTCAGGGGTTAAGTGGAGATTCAGTAGATCTTGGGGTCACTAGAAAGAAGAATTTAGTATAAGATTATGATTCAAACATGGATTCTTAAACACTAGGTATGTGTATACATATAATGGCAACTAAAAATGCAACATGGATATAGGGGATATAGTTATCCAGATTGGTACAATTATAATAGTCCAATATACAGAAAAAATAAATATAAAGAATACTAACATCACAAATATAACTACGGGTGGATTTGTATTCCTACAAACTTACTCACATATGGAATGTGTTGGTTTTGAACCCTAGATTTACCTATTAAGGGTGCTTTCACATTATATATATATATATATATATATATATATATATATATATATATATATATATATATATCTTACAATATAAATCTTCAATATTACTATCTAAATAGAACGATATTGCCTTATAGAGAGTATGGCAATTGGGGATCTAATCGATACAAGATGATCATATACCTAGATATGTAACCTTGATCACAATATGACCTAGATGGAAATATAAGGAACTGTGATGCTAACAGAAATGGAACAATAAACCTATATAGAAAATTTAAATAACATGAATTGAACAACTTTGGATTACAAGCCAAATAGTGACAAATATTATTCTACTGTGTAGCTCATTCATCAACAAACCTTGGAGACATTTGGATGGTGAATTTCACCCCTAGAAATAGGGTTAGTCGCGAATATAAGGTATGTACATCCTCTATTTTATTTTGGGCATTATTTGACTAAAATCTACATTCTTTTAATGAGGCATCTCTTGAACTGTTATTCTACTTGAAAATCACTTGCTTGGACATTTATTATTTTTCCTTCTCTCAATTCATGATATTCAATTGGTTATTGTGATACCTTGTTTATAATGGGTTTTTGGACCCCTTCTGCTATATTGTCTTTTTATTTGAAATTGACTAAAATGCCAGTCTTGTCACTCTATTTTATGCATGCTACATGTTTGACTAGAATATCTAGAATAGCGGTACTTATGTACAACCATATTTATTTAGGGCGTGCGTATTCCGCCCGGGGTGTGTGTTTCCACCCTTGTTTATTTTTAGGCCATGATCCTATGGTGTTATGGCCCTGTTTTAGGGATATTTAGTCTACATTGATATGCATGCAAATATTTATTGTTTTAATGTGAATCTGTGGAAGATTGTTATGGCAAGACACTCTTTTATTATCATGCTTGTAATCTGAATTTAATATGCCTCATTTCTTTTGCTTCATTTCTTCTGATACTTTTCTCTTGAACATACCTAATTGCAAATAGCCCCCCTTTTCTTGTGGGAACATCTCTTTTTATACTTTTAACCATATATAATGCCCAAAGTGTTTTATATATGTACATACTCAGCCTTTGCTGACCTCTTTGTTGTTTCCTATGTTCTGGTTGATGTTCCCTTCCACCCAGGTTTAGGTACATTGGAAGAAAAGATCTCAAAAATATCACCAACATGACATGGAGTTAAGGATAGCTCGGAATGGCTGGGTTACCCTCTGCTACTGGCTTTAGCTGTACCTAGTTCAAGTTTTTGTAAAATCACCTATTATGGTGAGGAACAATTGTATTAATGAATCATGTAGTAACTTTGTAATAGTTTTGATTCCGCTGCTTTATTATTACATGGCTCTTGTATTATATCATTTGAGTGAAACCCCTTTCAGGTTCCACTCCTTACAAAATGGTATCAGAGCCAATGCAGTCGGTAACTTGACTATTTCAAGTTATCCTATATTGTTCCTTCATTAGGTACATAGGCGACCCTTTACATATAGTTGACATACCTAATCTTGAGTAGGGGAAACCAAACAGGGCTTCAATCCCTATCTAATTTGGTGATTTCCACTCCCCAAACCACGTGTGGTCGAGACTCAATTTTTGGGAACCCTAGTTAGTCCTACACCCTTTAAGGAGTACATAAATTCCCTACATAGGGGTTATAATTGTGATCATTAGATTCTTTTTCCCAATCTTATGGGAGTATAGTTCACGTAGCTCAACCTAAATTCATCTAAGAGTTGGGTACCATCTTCATTGAGATTGTTACGCCTCATACATGAGAATTAGTTGTAGAAAGCTATAAGTTTGGCAGATTTCCATAGTATTCACCCTTCTCATCTCCAATAGTATACTTGTTCAGTGTAGTGATTAACATGAGTAGCTTGACTATGTAGGGTACCTTTATGTGTGAAGAATTAAGGATGTAAACCAGATAGTGATATGTAACCCCTATTTCTCTCCCCATAACACTGGATAGTCTTATGAATTCCTTAGGTCTCGAGATGTGGCAGTGTGAATCATATTTAAGGGTGACATGGGGAATTCTAATGTCCTATCTTATTAAGGTTTAATAGAATTTGACCATGCATAATAAAAGACCCTTCCTCCTCTTATGCTTAAGTATTGGATATGTAGGTGTATTCCCTTTTAGGTGTCCATAGAGATAGACCCTTTTATAGAATGAATTGATGGTAGTGTAACACCAAGTGTGTAGCATATTGGAAAGTGGTTGACTTGGTTCTCGGGTCGATTTTTGGTGCCAATTTTGGATTTTTCGTCGCAAGATTTTCCTCGTCAAACTTATTTTCAATATTAATTTATATATACAAAAGATTTTTTTTTATTTTATCGATGGTTTTCGAACCAAGTCACCACCGTAAGAAAGTTTGATGGTAGAGAAATCCTTCAATGAAGAAGCACTTGACTAGAATGATCAACCCGGTACCCTAGGACTAAGTGTGGTGTAGAGAGTACAAAGAAGCTTCGGATATGTAAGACCTAGGTTCACCCCTTTTGCCCTTCTAGGTGATGATGATGATGATGATGACGATGACGCTGATGATGAGTAGATGATGATGTTGTTGTTGTTGAAGATGATGAGATGTTGATGATAATGACGATCATAATGATGATAAGGGAAATGATGTGGACCATGATCAAAGAATGGAGAAACTATGATAACACTGCGGTTAGCCCTAATAGATACAAACTGGTTAACAAATCCAAGGTCTTGTTGTAACTTTTCTAGCCCAACATCTAACATAATTAGATTAATGGATGCATGATATATGGAGACATATGGCTTCACCTTAAGAGTAGACCATAAGTGTGACATGAATAATATGATATGACCCCCTACATTAAGTATACTAGAAATGTATGACTTGGTTAAGTTTATAACTCAGTTTACCATACCAAAAGTGGATGGATTTCGGGGACGAAATCCCTTTTAAGGGGTGGAGTGTTGTAACATACCCAAATTTAGGTTCATAGTTTAAACCCCCCTTTTCATGCCCCTTCTTGACTATGTTAAAATTTTGTTAATTTCTTTGTAATAGATTCATTAGTAGTATTTGGAGCCAAGGAGATATTATATTTGTACAAATAACCCTGCATATAAAATTAGTGACAAATTATTATTGTAGTTATCAATAAGAGTTATTTATAAAATTAAACAATCATTTGTTAATTATCCTATTAAATTTTATGAATCTTACTAAATCTAATTGATGAAAGGATATATAATCGTATGAAATAATCTATAAAATAAGTTAAGTAAGCCATTAAATACATTAATTGAATACTTGAATTACAAGAAAGAAATAAAATACTAAACATTTTGGAAATAAGAGTTTGACTTCAAAATTTGATTCCTAACATGTCCGTTAGTCTATGGATCAAATGTTAACATTTCAATCAAATGTTATTCACTTCCCCAATTTAATTAGAAAGAAAAAGGTACTCGATAACCTAAGTTGATTAACCATATAGATTAATTACATTTATCCTTGTAACGGGCCGCTCCCCCTCCTCTTGACTCGATCAACGCATATCCCTTTTCTGCGGATCGCAGACGGCCGGCAGCGCCGTTTCTTCTTCTCCCCCAAAACCTGGTCACACGCGCAGCTCGCCTTCGCGACTTCTTCCTCCCCTTCATCTCCTCTATCACCTTTAATCCCAGCCACCCCAACCACAAGACACCATCGCCATCAGGTGTCATGGTTGCCACCATTATCAACAGGCCCTAAGGTCGCGTCCTCCTCCTCAGTTGCTCCTCCTCGACCTGTGCTGAGAAGCACCCAACATCGCTGGGCACCTCCAAGCAACCGTTGCCACTGCCAACCCCAACCATCATTTTCTCATGATTCTTCTTCTTGTGCCCAGCAACTGACAGAAGACAGAACACCACGGATCAGCCGCATGGCTGGCATGGGCTCTCACGATGATGGAAGGCCACGAGACTTCCTATGCTCTTCATCTCCTAATCCACCGTTACTATATGGATCACTGCAGGCTCCCCTTCCAGTCCGCCTCTTCTTCCTCTTCCCTTCTTCTTCCTAACACTCAGCGTTGTGCAATAGATTCACAACATGTAATCTCCCTTTTGCAATCACCCACGAAGGCACAACCCTGCACTGCCACCTGGTCCGCCGCCACCACTCAGGGATGTCGTTGTCGCTGCTTGAACCCCTATCTCTTGTGCCAGCTATCTAGCCGCGGGTATCGGTGTTGCCACCTGCTGAAGCTACCGTAGGGCATCACCTTATGGCCAGAGGTAGCTACTGCCAACTGCAGAGCCCAATGAATACTCCAGTGGACCCAACACTGCCTTCATCGACCCCTTCAGATCTCTACGACAGTAGTTCACACCTGCAACAATTGTCGGCCGCCTGCAGATGGATCTGCCACACCAAATGCCCTTCATCGTCGCCTTCCAGTCCGGCTTCACCTATTCACATTGCAGTGGTTCCTCGACCACCACCTGACAATCTACGATCTGCGACCAAACCCGTCAAATCCACCTAATCATATCCTTCTTAGCCACCACCGCTAAACATCTTCATCACAGCGTCGACTGCACAACCTGCTCCAACATCATCACAGAACTGCAACAGTGTCGATCTCCAGCAACCAGTGTGCCGGCCATGCATCTAGGCACACGGTTGTGACCCATCGATGACTGGGTACATACTCACCGCTGCCGACTTCACCTCGCTAGTAACAGATCAGAAACGAACCTCCAGGAGGTCGGGCAATGCCCCTATGATCCATCTTTCTACCATCTACTACCATCTACAGTTAGTCGCCATCTTTCTTCTCCTTTTCCCCTATGATCCATCCACACCATTTGGTCATCTTTCTCCTCCTCCTCTGTTTTACCAAACCATCTAGAACCACCATAGCAACGCCACAATAGGGCGAGCCTCATGAATCCAGTTCTGTGGACTCCCAGCTTCTCCTCTTACCTCCATCCTCTCTTAGATCCTCGGCAGACTTACATCCATAACAACGTCGTCAGCCGTTCGCAACCATCTCGCCACTTGAACCAACCCTCCAGTGTAGACATTCCTTGATATCCTCTTGAACTCGCAACGTGCACCTACAACCTGCAAGTGCAGCGCCGCTATGGTAGCCTGCGGCCACCAACACCTACAATGCCCCTATCACCAGGGAAACGACGCCTATGTCCTTCTGTCTCTTTCCCTCAATCTTCTTCCAACCGAAACCTAACTAACATCCAGCCAATCAACAATAGCCTCGCAGCCTGGTTCACAGAGATTTGTAGAAGTTCATCCACATACTGATCATTCAGAGCTGCAACAGGTCAGTTTCTTCTCTTGGAATTCAGTATATACGAATATGAATGATTGAGGAGTATAAAATTGGTCACTTTAGTAGACTCAATCAACTAGTCTAGAACCCATATGCATACAGATACATCATATCAGTGAATGCACATACAAGTCACATCATGTATTAACAATAGCAAACATGCAATATATAATGTATGTAGGATGATAGAATTTGTATCGTTCAGCAATTTAAATGTTATGAAGAATGTTTAATAGATGAGTGTTAACCTAATTGACCTATATTCTTGAGTAATTGACATATTAATATTCATATGTTTATGGGTCAGGGGTTAAGTGGAGATTCAGTAGATCTTGGGGTCACTAGAAAGAAGAATTTAGTATAAGATTATGATTCAAACATGGATTCTTAAACACTAGGTATGTTTATACATATAATGGCAACTAAAAATGCAACATGGATATAGGGGATATAGTTATCCATATTGGTACAATTCTAATAGTCCAATATACAGAAAAAATAAATATAAAGAATACTAACATCACAAATATAACTACGGGTGGATTTGTATTCCTACAAACTTACTCACATATGGAATGTGTTGGTTTTGAACCCTAGATTTTCCTATTAAGGGTGCTTTCACATTATATATATATATATATATATATATATCTTACAATATAAATCTTCAATATTACTATCTAAATAGAACTATATTGTCTTATAGAGAGTATGACAATTGGGGATCTAATCGGTACAAGATGATCATATACCTAGATATGTAACCTTGATCACAATATGACCTAGATGGAAATATAAGGAGCTGTGATGCTAACAGAAATGGAACAATAAACCTATATAGAAAATTTAAATAACATGAATTGAACAACTTTGGATTACAAGCCAAATAGTGACAAACATTATTCTACTGTGTAGCTCATTCATCAACAAACCTTGGAGACATTTGGATGGTGAATTTTACCCCTAGAAATAGGGTTAGTCGCGAATATAAGGTATGTACATCCTCTATTTTATTTTGGGCATTATTTGACTAAAATCTACATTCTTTTAATGAGGCATCTCTTGAACTGTTATTCTACTTGAAAATCACTTTCTTGGACATTTATTATTTTTCCTTCTCTCAATTCATGATATTCAATTGGTTATTGTGATACCTTGTTTATAATGGGTTTTTGGACCCCTTTTGCTATATTGTCTTTTTATTTGAAATGGACTAAAATGCCAGTCTTGTCACTCTATTTTATGCATGCTACATGTTTGACTAGAATATCTAGAATAGCAGTACTTATGTACAACCATATTTATTTAGGGCGTGCGTATTCCGCCCGGGGTGTGCGTTTCCACCCTTGTTTATTTTTAGGCCATGATCCTATGGTGTTATGGCCCTGTTTTAGGTATATTTAGTCTACATTGTTATGCATGCAAATATTTATTGTTTTAATGTGAATCTGTGGAAGATTGTTATGGCAAGACACTCTTTTATTATCATGCTTGTAATCTGAATTTAATATGCCTCATTTCTTTTGCTTCATTTCTTCTGATACTTTTCTCTTGAACATACCTAATTGCAAATAGCCCCCCTTTTCTTGTGGGAACATCTCTTTTTATACTTTTAACCCTATATAATGCCCAAAGTGTTTTATATATGTACATACTCAGCCTTTGCTGGCCTCTTTGTTGTTTCCTATGTTTTGGGTGATGTTCCCTTCCACCTAGGTTTAGGTACATTGGAAGAAAAGATCTCAAAAAGATAACCAACATGACATGGACTTAAGGATAGCTTGGAATGGCTGGGTTACCCTCTGCTACTGGCTTTAGTTGTACCTAGTTCAAGTTTTTGTAAAATCACCTATTATGGTGAGGAACAATTGTATTAATGAATCATGAAGTAACTTTGTAATAGTTTCAATTCTGCTGCTTTATTATTACATGGCTCTTGTATTATATCATTTGAGTGGAACCCCTTTCGAGTTCCACTCCTTACAAAATGGTATCAGAGCCAAAGCAGTCAGTAACTTGACTATTTCAAGTTATCCTATATTGTTCCTTCATTAGGTACATAGGCGACCCTTTACATATAGTTGACATACCTAATCTTGAGTAGGGGAAACCAAACAGGGCTTCAATCCCTATCTAATTTGGTGATTTCCACTCCCCAAACCACGTGTGGTCGAGACTCAATTTTTGGGAACCCTAGTTAGTCCTACACCCTTTAAGGAGTACATAAATTCCCTACATAGGGGTTATAATTGTGGTCATTAGATTCTTTTTCCCAACCTTATGGGAGTATAGTTCACGTAGCTCAACCTAAATTCATCTAAGAGTTGGGTACCATCTTCATTGAGATTGTTACGCCTCATACATGAGAATTAGTTGTAGAAAGCTATAAGTTTGGCAGATTTCCATAGTATTCACCCTTCTCATCTCCAATAGTATACTTGTTCAGTGTAGTGATTAACATGAGTAGCTTGACTATGTAGGGTACCTTTATGTGTGAAGAATTAAGGATGTAAACCAGATAGTGATATGTAACCCCTATTTCTCTCCCCATAACACTGGATAGTCTTATGAATTCCTTAGGTCTCGAGATGTGGCAGTGTGAATCATATTTAAGGGTGACATGGGGAATTCTAATTTCCTATCTTATTAAGGTTTAATAGAAGTTGACCATGCATAATACAAGACCCTTCCTCCTCTTATGCTTAAGTATTGGATATGTAGGTGTATGCCCTTTTAGGTGTCCATAGAGATAGACCCTTTTATAGAATGAATTGATGGTAGTGTAACACCAAGTGTGTAGCATATTGGAAAGTGGTTGACTTGGTTCTCGGGTCGATTTTTGGTGCTAATTTTGGATTTTTTGTCGCAAGGTTTTCCTCATCAAACTTATTTTCAATATTAATTTATATATACAAAAGATTTTTTTGATTTTATCGATGGTTTTCGAACCAAGTCACCACCGTAAGAAAGTTTGATGGTAGAGAAATCCTTCAATGAAGAAGCACTTGACTGGAATGATCAACCCGGTACCTTAGGACTAAGTGTGGTGTAGAGAGTACAAAGAAGCTTCAGATATGTAAGACCTAGGTTCACCCCTTTTGCCCTTCTAGGTGATGATGATGATGATGATGACAACGACGACATTGATGATGAGTAGATGATGATGTTGTTGTTGATGATGATGATGAGATGTTGATGATAATGAATCTCATAATGATGATAAGGGAAATGATGTGGACCATGATCAAAGAATGGAGAAACTGTGATAACACTGTGGTTAGCCCTAATAGATACAAACTGGTTAACAAATCCAAGGTCTTGTTGTAACTTTTCTAGCCCAACATCTAACATAATTAGATTAATGGATGCATGATATATGGAGACATATGGCTTCACCTTAAGAGTAGACCATAAGTGTGACATGAATAATATGATATGACCCCCTACATTAAGTATACTAGAAATGTATGACTTGGTTAAGTTTATAACTCAGTTTACCATACCAAAAGTGGATGGATTTCGGGGACGAAATCCCTTTTAAGGGGTGGAGTGTTGTAACATACCCGAATTTAGGTTCATAGTTTAAACCCCCCTTTTCGTGCCCCTTCTTGACTATGTTAAAATTTTGTTAATTTCTTTATAATAGATTCATTAGTAGTATTTGGAGCCAAGTAGATATTATATTTGTACAAATAACCCTGCATATAAAATTAGTGACAAATTATTATTGTAGTTATCAATAAGAGTTATTTATAAAATTAAACAGTCATTTGTTAATTATCCTATTAAATTTTATGAATCTTGCTAAATCTAATTGATGAAAGGATATATAATCATATGAAATAATCTATAAAATAAGTTAAGTAAGCCATTAAATACATTAATTGAATACTTGAATTACAAGCAAGAAATAAAATACTAAACATTTTGGAAATAAGAGTTTGACTTCAAAATTTGATTCCTAACATGTCCGTTAGTCTATGGATCAAATGTTAACATTTCAATCAAATGTTATCCACTTCCCCAATTTAATTAGAAAGAAAAAGGTACTCGATAACCTAAGTTGATTAACCATATAGATTAATTACATTTATCCTTGTAACGGGCCGCTCCCCCTCCTCTTGACTCGATCAACGCATATTCCTTTATCTGCGGATCGCAGACGGCCGACAGCGCCGTTTCTTCTTCTCCCCCAAAACCTGGTCACACGCACAGCTCGCCTCCACGACTTCTTCCTCCCCTTCATCTCCTCTATCGCCTTTAATCCCAGCCACCCCAACCGCAAGACACCATCGCCATCAGGTGTCGTGGTTTCCGCCATTATCAACAGGCCCTAAGGTCGCGTCCTCCTCCTCAATTGCTCCTCCTCGACCTGTGCTGGGAAGAACCCAACAACACTGGGCACCTCCAAGCAACCGTTGCCACTGCCAACCCCAACCATCATTTTCTCATGATTCTTCTTCTTGTGCCCAGCAGCTGACAAAAGACAGAACACCACGGATCAGCCGCATGGCTGGCATGGGCTCTCGCGATGATGGAAGGCCACGAGACTTCCTCTGCTCTTCATCTCCTAATCCACCGTTACTATGTGGATCACTGTAGGCTCCCCTTCCAGTCTGCCTCTTCTTCCTCTTTCCTTCTTCTTCCTAACACTCAGTGTTGTGCAATAGATTCACAACATGTCATCTCCCTTCTGCAATCACCCACGAAGGCACAACCCTGCACTGCCACCTGGTCCGCCGCCACCACTCAGGGATGTTGTTGTCGCTGCTTGAACCCCTATCTCTTCTGCCAGCTATCTAGCCGCGGGTATCGGTGCTGCCACCTGCTGAAGCTGCCGTAGGGCATCACCTTGCGGCCAGAGGTAGCTGCTGCCAACTGCAGAGCCCAATGAATACTCCAGTGGACCCAACACTGCCTTCATCGACTCCTTCAGATCTCGACGACAATAGTTCACACCTGCAACAATTTTTGGCCGCCTGCAGATGGATCTGCCACACCAAATGCCCTTCATTGTCGCCTTCCAGTCCGTCTTCACCTATTCGCATTGCAGTGGTTCCTCGACCACCACCTGATAATCTAAGATCTGTGACCAAACCCGTCAAATTCACCTGATCATATCCTTCTTAGCTGCCACCGCTAAACATCTTCATCACAACGTCGACTGCACAACCTGCTCCAACATCATCACATAACTGCAACAGTGTCGATCTCCAGCAACCAGTGTGCCGGCCATGCATCTAGGCACACGGTTGTGACCCATCGATGACTGGGTACAGACTCACCACCGCCGAATTCACCTCACTAGTAACAGATGAGAAACGAACCTCCATGAGGTCGGGCAATGCCCCTATGATCCATCTTTCTACCATCTACTAACATCTATAGTTAGTCGCCATCTTTCTTCTCCTTTTCCCCTATGATCCATCCACACCATTTGGTCATCTTTCTCCTCCTCCTCTATTTTACCAAACCATCTAGAACCACCATAGCAACGCCACAATAGGGCGAGCCTCATGAATCCAGTTCTGTGGACTCCCAGCTTCTCCTCTTACCTCCATCCTCTCTTAGATCCTCGGCAGACTTACATCCATAACAACGTCGTCAGCCGTTTGCAACCATCTCGCCACTTGAACCAACCCTCCAGTGTAGACATCCCTTGATCTCCTCTTGAACTCGCAACGTGCACCTACAACCTGCAAGTGCAGCGCCGCTGTGGTAGCCTACGGCCACCAACACCTACAACGCCCCTATCACCACGGAAATGACGCCTATGTCCTTCTGTCTCTTTCCCTCAATCTTCTTCCAACCGACACCTAACTAACATCCAGCCAATCAACAATAGCCTCGCAGCCTGGTTCACAGATATTTGTAGAAGTTCATCCACATACTGATCATTCAGAGCTGCAACAGGTCAGTTTCTTCTCTTGGAATTCAGTATATACGAATATGAATGATTGAGGAGTATAAAATTGGTCACTTTAGTAGACTCAATCAACTAGTCTAGAACCCATATGCATACAGATACATCATATCAGTGAATGCACATACAAGTCACATCATGTATTAACAATAGCAAACATGCAATATATAATGTATGTAGGATGATAGAATTTGTATCGTTCAGCAATTTAAATGTTATGAAGAATGTTTAATAGATGAGTGTTAACCTAATTGACCTATATTCTTGAGTAATTGACATATTAATATTCATATGTTTATGGGTCAGGGGTTAAGTGGAGATTCAGTAGATCTTGGGGTCACTAGAAAGAAGAATTTAGTATAAGATTATGATTCAAACATGGATTCTTAAACACTAGGTATGTGTATACATATAATGGCAACTAAAAATGCAACATGGATATAGGGGATATAGTTATCCATATTGGTACAATTCTAATAGTCCAATATACAGAAAAAATAAATATAAAGAATACTAACATCACAAATATAACTACAGGTGGATTTGTATTCCTACAAACTTACTCACATATGGAATGTGTTGGTTTTGAACCCTAGATTTTCCTATTAAGGGTGCTTTCACATTATATATATATATATATATATATATATATATATATATATATATATATATATATCTTACAATATAAATCTTCAATATTACTATCTAAATAGAACTATATTGTCTTATAGAGAGTATGGCAATTGGGGATCTAATCGGTACAAGATGATCATATACCTAGATATGTAACCTTGATCTCAATATGACCTAGATGGAAATATAAGGAACTGTGATGCTAACGGAAATGGAACAATAAACCTATATAGAAAATTTAAATAACATGAATTGAACAACTTTGGATTACAAGCCAAATAGTGACAAATATTATTCTACTGTGTAGCTCATTCATCAACAAACCTTGGAGACATTTGGATGGTGAATTTCACCCCTAGAAATAGGGTTAGTCGCGAATATAAGGTATGTACATCCTCTATTTTATTTTGGGCATTATTTGACTAAAATCTACATTCTTTTAATGAGGCATCTCTTGAACTGTTATTCTACTTGAAAATCACTTGCTTGGACATTTATTATTTTTCCTTCTCTCAATTCATGATATTCAATTGGTTATTGTGATACCTTGTTTATAATGGGTTTTTGGACCCCTTTTGTTATATTGTCTTTTTATTTGAAATTGACTAAAATGCCAGTCTTGTCACTCTATTTTATGCATGCTACATGTTTGACTAGAATATCTAGAATAGCGGTACTTATGTACAACCATATTTATTTAGGGCGTGCGTATTCCGCCCGGGGTGTGCGTTTCCACCCTTGTTTATTTTTAGGCCATGATCCTATGGTGTTATGGCCCTGTTTTAGGTATATTTAGTCTACATTGTTATGCATGCAAATATTTATTGTTTTAATGTGAATCTGTGGAAGATTGTTATGGCAAGACACTCTTTTATTATCATGCTTGTAATCTAAATTTAATATGCCTCATTTCTTTAGCTTCATTTCTTCTGATACTTTTCTCTTGAACATACCTAATTGCAAATAGCCCCCCTTTTCTTGTGGGAACATCTCTTTTTATACTTTTAACCCTATATAATGCCCAAAGTGTTTTATATATGTACATACTCAGCCTTTGCTGACCTCTTTGTTGTTTCCTATGTTCTGGGTGATGTTCCCTTCCACCCAGGTTTAGGTACATTGGAAGAAAAGATCTCAAAAAGATCACCAACATGACATGGACTTAAGGATAGCTTGGAATGGCTGGGTTACCCTCTGCTACTAGCTTTAGTTGTACCTAGTTCAAGTTTTTATAAAATCTCCTATTACGGTGAGGAACAATTGTATTAATGAATCATGAAGTAACTTTGTAATAGTTTCGATTCCGCTGCTTTATTATTACATGGCTCTTGTATTATATCATTTGAGTGGAACCCCTTTCGGGTTCCACTCCTTACAGGGATGATGTTGGTGAAAGGACCTTGTGAAGGTTAGAGAGACCATAGTGTGTGCATATGAAGTCGCTTTGACCATGAGATGGCTGAGAAAGCCCAGGGGTGACATGAGTCATGAGCTGATGTGAAGCAGTCTGACATGCATCACTGTGGGAGAATATGTGTTATGGAAACCTGACCCCTCTGAGCTATAGATGAGAAAGACGAGTCCCCGATACATGGGTCCATTTGAGATGGATTGGTGGAATTGCTTATGTTAGCCTTACTCCTCAGGATAACGTGATGTATGATGTGTTCCATGAGTATGATCTAGACCACTATGTGATGTACCCAAGCCATGTGTTGGGCCATGAACCTATTAAGCTTTGAAAGAGGCTAAAATGTCCTGAGTCACCTATGAGGGTACGAGATACCAAGGTGAGAGAAAGCTCAGATGTAAGAATATAAGATGATGAAGGTTCTTGGGAAGACCATGGAGGGGGTGAAGCCACATGGGAGGCATGATGGACATGAGAAAGTCTTATCCTGTTTGTTTGTATGTTTGGTAGAATTTTGAGGGCAAAATTCCTATAAAAGGGAAGGATGTTACAACCCCAATTTTTGTGTTCTTCTGGTGGGAAATGCAATTTCTCCTATTAAAGACATGAACAAATAATTGTGTGATTTGATTTGAATGAATGGATTTCATTTATAATAGCCTTTCTTGTCTTTTTTATGGGCCTTATTGGCTATTGGACCCAATAACAAGAAAAAGGAAATTAAAAAAAAAAAAGAAATTCAGTTAGTAAAAGAATAACTAAGATAATGAGAAAAGAAAGATGTAGAAGCATATAGAAGGCTAAGAATTACCCTTCAAGTAGGAATTTCATATCTTTAGGATTTCTTGGGTTTCAAGGAGTCCAAGTTGCAAAGATAATAGGAGAAGGAAGAGATAAAATCAAATAAAGAATTATTAAGAAGGAAAGTTGAGATAATGATGAAAATATAAGAAATATGTGGAAATATGGATAATGGAATCATTATAAATGAGGTTTCGACTCCACATGGTTTCTAATGGTACAAGGAATCACAATAAAGAAAATAAAAGAATAAGAGAGAGAAAAATGCATAAAATATGCCTTTTTAAGAGATAACTTGGTTGTTAAGATAAGTCTCTCATACTTTCAATTTTAAGTCCCAAACTTGGCACACAAGTAGTTTAAGTCATTATGGACTTTTCCTTAAAATTTGGTATTATTTGGACGTGTGGTTTGGGAGATGTGATTTTTATAAGTATTCCTAAAGTGAGAGGAATACCATTAAAATGTATATTCATAGTAGAATTGTTTTATCAGCCTTTTTGGGCATGTGAAACATGGATCATCGATCTGATATCCAACGGTGACACCATTGTCACCTACCTAGAGCTGAGAAAGGTAACCCGGGTACAGTTGGCTCCTCTCTGATTTGTGCATTGCTCTCACCACAAACCATATGAACCAGTGAAAACTTTCCCATTGAATTCGGGAAGGAAAATCGGATCGGAAGATCCCTTCTTTGCCCTGTTTCGTGCACAATTGAGAGTTTCCCCAATGACCCTATGGAGTTGGACTCCATGGGTGTTGTCCTATGAGCCAGATCTATAAAAAGGGGGGGGGGTTTCCCCTCTTCACGATGGGCATCGAGACACGAGGTAAACCGGATGAACCCAAGGAACCCTTTACTACCCCCCCCCCCGGTTTTCCCGAAGAACTATCCCTGGCCAGATCATTGTTTGACCTGGAGCCTTCATCGGTGGTGCCGTGGTATGCATCAAAGCAGCCACCTCTGCCAGTAGGAGAAGGGCTAAGGGACTTTGGGAGACCTGGCCGAAGCTGCTCGCGAAGACAGATGCTTCAGAATGAGAAGTCAAATTGTTGGTTGACCAGTCTGTGACACTGTGTCGAGAAGGAAGAAGGAGCCGAGTTTGAAGAAGAACAACAAGAAAAGTATGATTTTGCCCCTTGGCGTGTGTTCAAGAGGTAGGGGCATGAAGGACTTTCATGTTTTAAAAGTCGACCCAACCACAGAATTAAGAAAAACAATTTCCGCTAATGTGTCAAGCCGCCATTGGCCAAAAGGTAAATATCTCGTGAAATTCGTATCTAATAATTGGTAAATTGGATGGAGACAATATATATATTAAAATTTATCAAGAGAATGCAAGGAACCCATTAAAAATATTATTGAAGCCTAATTCTATTTACAATTCAAAAAGTACTTAAATATCACTGTGAATGGTATTATTAATGGAAATCCCTAAGTTTTGATAATGTTCTTTGGATAATCTAAGCCAATATTAACCTATTGTTAATAAAAGGAAGATTTAGATCTAAAAAGACGATCTTTATGTATGATTGGCTTAATTTAGGGTTCCATGTACATGAATATACATTAATGGGCTTAGAAACCTTAATTTAGGTGAATATGACTTCTGATGGTTTAAATTGTTCAAATCCATGAATAAACAGAGATATGATGATCCTAAGTCAATTTGAGTATAAAAGACCCTTAATATGGATAATTTGAGCAATTAGGGTTTATATGAATAGAAAAAGTATTTTAGGGTTTGTTGACCTAAAAGGGGTAAAAGAAATTGATCTAAGAAACCCTAATGAATTTTAATAAGACTTAGAAACCTTGGAAAGGTGTCCCAGGTCAATGAGGTTGTTTGGGATATATTTGTGACATTATACATGCTTTTAGGATCAAAGTTTGCTTGATTGGTTGCTTGTCTTGCTTGTTGGGACATCTAAGTTGGATTTGGATAAACTACTTCTTTGAGATCTCCAAAATAGGTATGTGGTTAAATTATGAATAACCGAATTATGTGTCACGACATTTTCTCGAAGGTTGATTGATTTCCATGAACCCTAAACTGATTGGTTGTTTCAATTCTACAATCTCATAAAGTGACTATGTGTATAACAACTAAGTATAAGTGTAACTGTCTCAAACCTACATACCATCCCTGATGTATGATGCAAGACCAAGCCCCAGAGGGAAGGTCTGAGTTGGTCAAGCCCTAGAGGGAAGACCATTGGGCACCTAGAGAGGTGACCCCAGGCACCAAGATCAGGATGGAGAAGGTGGCCTTATTTCCCTTGCAAGGACAAAACCCTAAGAGAGGGTATTCCAGGGTATGTGTAAAAGCAGCTGAGAAGTTACAAATATTATTTCACTCTAATTGATTCTTTTACTCATATGAGCTTAATTACAAATCATACAATAGTTAAAAGAGATTTACATCAAAGATCTCAGGAGAAAACTATTTATTCTCCAGTCTTGATCTTTTCATGTAGGACTTCATTTCACCAAACTAGTGCTTGCAAGTAAGGCAGTTAGAGTGTGTCTATCTAAGGGTTAGTTTGGTTGGATGTTGTTGGTTGTGGTTGTGTGAGTTCACAATGTAAAAATATGCATCAAACCCGCACTGTGTCATCTGACTACACCCTACAAAACAACAATAATAAGAAATCACTCAAGTAGAAATAGTAGTCACAAATAAGTGGAATGGTTTAGTCATAATCACAACAAGGTTTTAGTTGCTTTAGACCTTGAGTCAACATTCTCCTCCTTTTTAAATATGACAAACCATTTCATAAATGTATTGAAATTGTTTTAAACAAAAACATAACTTTTGAGAAACCTAGGGGCTTTGATGAATTGAGTACATATGATCCCTGTCAATATACCTTGATTGAGTTCATATACTCTCCCTTAATTTATGTTATTTCTCCTGTAAGGTTAGCTTTTATAACATTTACATATGTTATGTCTTCCCCTCATATATGTCTTCTCCCCTTCATTATGACATGTCTTCCCCCTTTATCATATCAAGAAGTGGGGGTTGAAGAACTAAACCACAACTTGTTAGAAAAAGGGAGAACAGAAGAGAAAAAACCAAGGCCTTGTCCAAGCAATGTATAAATCAATACATGCAATGGAACAACCCTAAATGTAGTTATAGCATAAATCAAGGCAAGGCTATGCAAGCAACTCAAACTAGTAGATATGAAAATCAAAGATAAAGTTTAGGTATGTATGAAACAAGATGCAAGCATAGCACAAGATAAACATTACTAGAACTACATGTAGAAAGGATACTAGTAGACAATACTACAAGATAGGACTATTGGTAGGATTTAGGTCATTGGGAAAAATGTACAAGTTTGAAATTGCTATAAGTAGATGTAGAGAAATGTCCATACAAGGAATATATAATTCAAGACGCATGGATGGATATTAGAAAAATATACATCACTGCCATAAAGTGATTACCATGTGGAAACTCAAGATTGCATCAAAATAAGATGTACAACTACATAGTGTTAGGAAATCGGGCAACAGATAAGACAATAGAAACAAAAATAATACCTAAATCCCAAACCAGCAGATCGCGTCAACAATAATGTATCTAAGAAAGAAGGTTTGCAAGGCATATACCTAGTCCTAGAGCAAGTCCAGTGACAATCATGCAAATTAGTGTTACTGAATCTGGGCGGTTACTGGAACGACCTCTTCAACTGATACTGTGGATGATAGTTGTTGTTGTCCTCCTAGTGTATTGGTAATGCCCCCCACACCTCTATGGTAGTCCACACGGACCACTGAGAACTCCTCATTGTGCTTTACCAGAGCCAACGGGAAGGAGTTTGTCCCTTCGATGTCAACGTGCTAATGTTGACTTGTTATCCCATGTTGTCTCTCCCTTTTATGGGTAAGACTTGATTTGGGCTCTTACACGTTACCACAACTATGAGAGGACAACAATTTTCACTGTTACATGTATCTTTTAAAAGCCTTGACTACCCCTCTATTCATAGTAGGGTCAGGGTTTCCAGATAAAATGGTAGTCGAAGTGATATATTTTCACAAATTTTTGGCTATTGCGGATCATGAGTCAGCCGACTCAAGACTTGAGTCGGTCGCCTCACACCCCAGTCGTCGACTGGAACATCTAGTCTGCCGATTGGAATACTTTCATATTCAGAAACATATTGGTTTTCAATGCAACGATCAATGCACAACATGTGTCAACATCAATCCTTGATCCGGTCTTACTGATCATCCATCCGGTTGATGGGACACTTGAATTGGTCGATTTGACACATGAATCAGTTGACTCAACACTTAAGTCGGTCGAATCACTTTCTTAGTTAACCAATTTTCAACTGGTGTTGTTTAAATTGATTACCTAAACACTTTAGTAATCATGACACATTAATTGGTCGACTCAACACTTGAGTCGGCCGACTCACATTTCCAATCAGCCAACGTTGTTTAAATTTATTATCTAAAGACTTTAGTAATTATCAAATCAAACCTTATTCATGAGTAAACTCCTACTCTAAGGGCATCCTATGTGTGTGACTCTATAGGTCCCAAATTACGTTGGCAGTGAACGTCCATAACAAATTTATGACATCAAAGCAATGAGCGATATCTAGCAAGATACCACTACTACCCAAGTAATTGAAAAGTTAGAGAACAACTTCAACCTAAAATCTGTGATCAGTGTTACTGTCCTTTGTCTCTGATATCCAGATTGAACTCAAGGCATGGAATCACACCATCCTCTAGTTATTTAATCCATGTTTCTTGAACTAGAGAAAACTTTTGAGATACAGATGAGCTCAATATCACATAATGACTCACATGAACATGGCCATGCATTTCTCAGTCTCGCTTATAAAGTGGCTAGGATATCAAATCTAATAGGAGGGAAAAATCCCATCTACATCACTCACAGTCAATACTCGTGTGTCACAACATACCAAAGCACCACCTTTATGGCAACCCTTATTCAAGGTCACGTTGGATGGTATAAAAATACATCAAACAACATGTGATGAGTGTAGTGACTTCAAGTCTAAGAACCACAATCATCATTATCACTTTGAAAGTTGATTCTAATTGCCATTTAATGGTTCCACGTATGATCCTCAAGGTTGGTATGTTGAGTACACTGGTCCCTAACAAGTACCTTTGTGCTTGACTTGATACCCCATATCATGACTAATGACACTCTATCATCAGTCAACACACATTCTAGTCTTATGCATTAATGTTTTCTATTTTTCTCCCACAGTAGTATCCAACTAGGGACATAACAAGAATGTATGTACTCTCATCATACATATGATTTCATTTTCTAAGTCATAAACCTAAATACATATATCATTGAGTAGCAACATTCTCTAGACATGTATTATGTTAAATCAGTATCTCATAACTGAATAAAATAGAATAAATGGAAC
Organism: Alisma plantago-aquatica; assembly: GCA_963693085.1. Taxonomy (NCBI): domain Eukaryota; kingdom Viridiplantae; phylum Streptophyta; class Magnoliopsida; order Alismatales; family Alismataceae; genus Alisma; species Alisma plantago-aquatica. The sequence continues at coordinate 176,844,245 of OY856413.1, forward strand.
CACCTTTTATTATTATCAAATCAATTACATCATGCTGCATTGCAATCGTCACATGATTGGTTCTCTGGGCATACATACCAACACATAGATGTACCATGTTAGAGCATAATAGAAGTAGTTTTAAAACACAACTAAGAGATTTAAAGAGTTTTTCATCAAAATATGTATAACAACTAAAAAAAAGTAATGCAAGATATAGAGATATCAATTGTTGAAGCAGTTCAAAAGATAGAGTTGTGTTCAAGATAGGTAATTTAAAGCATGAAAATATACATATGATATGAAGGTGCCAAGGAAAGTGCCAATAGAATAAGGCAATTGGTTGAGGAAGTATAGTTTTGAGGGAAATTCTCATCCAAAAAGTCATCAAAATATTAAGTGCATAGTCCAGTTGAGACAAGTTTCTTTGTTGAAATTCTCAGTTGATAATAGTTATTGGAAAATCCTTAAGGTGCAAGTTCATTGAGTTCTGTAAGATCCTCAAATTTGATAAATTTAGATTCTATTGCTAGGAAATAAAAAATAATGTTTTGAGATTCACTTTAAGACAATCAGAGTAATATTAGAATGATGAATCAATAGCATGGCTCTGATTGCATTGGGATGATGATTTTAAGTTCTAGACTTAAAGTAAGTCCTCGATTTAAGGAAATAATGCAACATTGAGAAAATATAAGAACATGAGGCTTCAATGATAAGAAATGCCTTAATTTCACAATTAGGAGGATAGTTAGGCTTGTGGAGCCATTAGAATGC